>UESW01004379.1:718206-764045 GCA_900491605.1 Calamus simplicifolius
GTAATACCCGATTTTTTAGGTACTACTTGGATTGGACTGACCCATTGGCTATCTGAAATTGGATAAATAATACCAGCATCAAGCCATTTTACTACTTCTTTCTTAACAACATCCCTCATGTTTGGATTTAGCCTTCGTTGCATGTCTCTATGTGGTTTGGCTTCAATTTCACTATGAATATGGTGCATGCAAACGGAAGGGTCAATTCCCTTAATATCAGCTATTGTCCATCCAATTGCCTCTTTATGTTCTTTAAGTACATCTACCAATTTATCTTCTTGCTCAGAGGTTAGGGTAGATGCAATGATTACTGGAAGGGTATCATTGGGTCCAAGGAATGAATATTTTAAGTTATCTGGAAGAGGTTTCAATTCTAGTTGGGGTGGTTCTTCCAAGGATGGTATTAAAGGACTTGGTTTAGTTGGAAGTGGTTCATATTTTATAGTCCATGGCGGGATGGTGTCAATCTTAGGTGGTTCTAATAACATGTTTATCTCTTTGGTATACTCATCAATATCAAAGTCATCTATTCCAAAATGTGTAAGACATGTTTGTAAAGGATCCGAATCAATCAAACTTTGGAATTTCTTATCTACTACTTCCTCTATCATGTTTACTTCATTTAAATCATACACAGGTGGTCCTTGGGAAGCATTAAAAATATTTAATCTCATCTTCTTGTTTCCAAAAGATACATCCATCACACCTGTTCTACAATTTATGCATGCATTAGCAGTAGCTAGAAAAGGTCTTCCAAGGATGATGGGAATTTGGTTAGGATTACCACTAGATTCCATATCCAACACAAGGAAGTCGACAGGAAAATAGAATTCATCCACCTTTACTAATACATCTTCCAATATTCCACGAGGTTCTTTGACTGATCTATCTGCCAATTGTAGTGTTACTGTCGTGGGTTTCAACTCTCCAAATCCAAATAACTCATATACTGAACTTGGAAGAAGGTTTACACTCGCACCCAAATCTAATAATGCTTTCTTGATTGTGAAGTTTCCTATGACACACGATATAATCGGGGTACCAGGATCTTTTAGTTTGGGTGGGGTTATTTGCTGAACAACTGAGCTGACTTGCTCAGTCAAATGTATCTTTTTTGGTATTTGTGTCTTGGCTTTCCGTTTTTGTGTGCATAGATCCTTCAAAAATTTGGCATAAGCTGGAACTTGCTTGATAGCATCGAGAAGAGGTAAGTTTATTTGGACTTGCTTAAATAACTCAAGCATCTCATTCATTTTATATTCTTCTTATCTGAAGGCAAAGGAGATTCTAAAGCACTAGGGAATGGGGCTTTAGGTATGATTGCTTGATCATTGAATTCCTTTTCTTTTTCATTTCTTCTCTCTTCTGGTTTAGCCACTTCTAATTTCTGGGTTGGTTCAGGTGGGTTCAATGCTTTTCCACTTCTGAGAGTCATGACTGATTTAGCATGTTCTGGGAATTTGTCAGGACTATTGGAACCTTCAGCCATGAATTGTCCTTTTGGGTTATCGATAGGCTGACTAGGTAACTTACCCTCCTCCCTTCTACTGAATGCTGTGGCTAATTGACCTATCTGAGTTTCTAGTTTTGCAATAGATTGTGTGTGGGAGTGAAGGATTTGAGTATTCATTTCTAGCCCTTTCAATGCTTGTAACACTTTGTCTTCAAAAGTAGGCTGATTATTCGGTGGAGGTTGTGGGATGTTTGGATATTGTGAATATGGCATGTTTCTAAAATTGGTTTCTTGATAATTAGGTCTGATCGATGAATTGGCTACAGGTTGAGGTTTCCAAGAAAAATTTGGGTGATTTCGCCAACCAGGATTGTAAGTATTTGAAAATGGATCATTTCCTGTTCTAGGAGCTAATCGGGTTTGGGCTTGGTGGGCTTGCTCTTGAACAAGTCAGGAAATTGGTATGCAGCTGGACATTCACCTACAGAATGGGTTGGACTCGAACAAATTATACAGACCTCATGTAATTGAGTAGATGGGGAAGAGTTTCCAACTTGTAGAATCCGATCAAGTTTATGGATAATTCATCTACCTTAGTATAGATATCTGTAGAATGACCTATTTCATATATTCCACCTCTTTTAGGTTCTACGGGAGGGTCTCGACGAGCAACTGACATATGATGTAATGAATTCTCACTCAATGTCTCAAAGAGTTGCCAAGCCTCATGTTCATTTTTTAACATAAATGTCCCACCACATGAAGCATCAACCATTTGCCTATGCTTTTCTGATAAACCATCATAAAAGCACTGAACCAGTTGCCATTTGGGTATAGCATGATGTGGACATTTTCTAATTAGTTCTTTGAATCTCTCCCATGTCTCATGGAACATTTCTCCATCTGTCTGGGAAAAACTTGTTATGGCTTTTCTAATTTGATTCGTTTTTCCTATAGGAAAATATTTCTTAAGAAATTCTCTCTGAAGATGATCCCAAGTTGAAATTATAACCGTGTCTAATGAATTTAACCAATACTTGGCTTTATCTTTTAGGGAAAAAGGGAATAACTTAAGCCTAAGTGCATCATCGGAGAAATTTTGAATCTTGACAGTTGAGCAAATTTCTAAGAATTCATCTAAGTGTTTGTAGGGATCCTCATTTGTAAGTCCATAGAAAGATGGTAACATTTGGATTACACTTGACTTAATTTCATATTGGGCAGCCTCTACTGGAGGCACTTGAATGCAGGGAGAGTAGGTATACCTTGAAGGAGTGAAATACTCTTTCAACTGTCTTGGTTGATTATTTTCGTTATTATGATCCATAATTCTAAGTCTGTTTGCTCTAATAGTTCTTTCTATCTCAGGATCTAAGGGTATAAGGTTGGGTTGCAACGATCGACGTCCAAGCATACACCCTACCGATGACTCTAAAGCAAACAATTTTTTATTTATTTATTTATTTATTATAATAAAAGAAAAAGAAGGAGATTCTAAAAAATATATCCTAAAAGATTGCTAAACTAAGAGCAATGAATAATTTAATTAGGGTTTAATAATTCTTAGCAATCAAGTTAGCAAGATTAGACTCTCTATTCTAGGTTTACCCTAGATCTAGACAGCTCCTAACTTCCAAGACCGCCTTGGAGCCCTCCAAGTCAAAAATTAGCTGATCAACTAGCCAGTTGAGGATAAGGTTAGTGGGGGTCCCCCCGTTGCCTACTAGGTAAGCGAACGGAACCAATTAAGTAACCACTTTCCTTTCCTTTTCTAGACACCAGTTAAGCAGTCAATCTCGACCCGGTCCAACTCTTTTGGGTGCCTTGTCCTATTGAGCTCGAGTTCCTTAGGGGCTGATGTCTAATTAATTTTAGAATTAAAGGTTTGGGTTAATGCAGAATGAAGGATGTGGTTTGTGGGCCAAGGAAGGGTGATGAAATCCCCACCTTATCTTGATTAGGGGTTTGTGCCCTTAAAGTTAATTATGATAATGCTATGCAACAACAGATGTCCAACTCTTGAAATTATCAAACAAAATTAATCTAATTACTTTTTTTTTTAAAAGATTTTTTTGTGATTAAGTTTCTAATTTCCTAATAAATTATGAGATGTCAATGGAAGAATTTTGAGTTTTGCATAAAATAAATTATTTTTATATTATAATTTTTATGTTAAAAAGGAAATAAGAAATTCTAACAATTAAAGAAATAAAATAAAAAGATAATAACTATTCAAAAATTAAGAGAAAATTAATCTAATTTTTTTTTATATATTTTTATATTTTTAAAATTTTTTAAAATTTTTTTTTTAAATTTTTTTTTAAAATTTTTTTTTTTTTCAAAATAACACACTTAAGTCCCCGGCAACGGCGCCAAAAACCTGATGCGTGTCGTAGCGCAACGATTTAAACACCTTAATTTCACTATTAGGATAGCGAGAGTAAGGGATCGATTCCACAGGGACTTTAGCGATTATCTTGAAATAAACTTATAAATTTAATTAATTAAATAATTAGTAGTGCAAAATAATTAAGATATGGTCTATCTTATAAGAGCACGATCCGTACCCGTAGATCACGGTCCGTCCCTTTAAAGAATAGATCAGTCTAAAATTATTTCCACTTAAATATAATTTAATAACAATTACTCATGAATAAAATTTTATTTCATATAAAGTAAAAAAATGATGACATTGAAAAAAAAAATAACAAATTGAAATAAAATTTTGAACCGAATAGGAGACGTTGAACCGGCCCTTTGATCTTCCTCTGTCTCCAAGCCACGACACGAACAGACGTCCACGAAACTCACAGATGCAGCGAACGGAGCCTCCACTGCTACTCCCCAACGCCCACGGATTCTGAGAACAGCAACCTCCACAAGGAACTCACAGATGCAGAAGTCACGAACAGAGGAAACAGAATTCTCCCAAGCCGCGGAACAGATCTCTCCCTCACGGCTTGAAACGGATGCTGATCGTTGGACGGGCACCGCACGAGAGCTCTCCTGGATGCAACGCGCTGGATTGATTCTTCCTTGGACTCCCTTTGTGCTATTTGTAGAGGCCCCGGACGCGGCCCTGATGCGGAGGAGTCTGTTTCAAAACAGAAACAACGCAACGGAAGCAAGGAAAATAACAAGATAAATCTAGATAAATAATCAATAAAATTCAAATTCATTCAAAAGAAATTTAATTCGTCTAATTTGATAACTTTCAATCTAATCTATTCCTTAATTAATGGAGGAAACAATTAGATTGGATTTAGAGAAGAATCGGCGGAAACAGAGGAATCAGCTGAGAAAACGATGAAGTCGGCACTTGGTTTGCCGACTTTGCTTTAAAATCCGTGCTAAATCCTTATAAAATCAATTCCGAGCTCATCTTAAATCCGATTTGGGTGCCGTTTGCGTCATTAAATCCCTAAAATCGAGCTCTTTAAACTGATAAGGTTTTATCAAAAATATTATATAAAATATTAAAATATTAAATAAAATAGGTACGTTAAATTATTAATTAATAGGTTTAATGATAATTATTTATGCATTTATCAGGTTGTATACCTCGGGTCAAGCTAGTTTAGCTTGAGGTTAGGGTTGTGAGCTGGTGAGCCCGAAAAACTGGCTGGATTCGTTGTGATCCCGGGGGAAAACAACAAGTTTGGGTTGTGAGCTTGTAAAATAACTCGGCTGTAATCGAGGAGATTATAGTGTGGACCCAAGTGGATCTTGGGAGTGGACGTAGGTGTTGGATACACCGAACCACTATAAAATCTTTGTGTTTGCCGTGTTTCTATTGTCTCTATCTCTATCTCTATCTTATTGTGTCTTATATCTGCATTTGCATTCACTTTCACTCATATTAAGCAAACAATTTTTAAGAGGTTAAATTTTTAAGAACCCAATTCACCCCCCCCCCCTCTTGGGTTGTCATCTGGGCCAATAGGTTGCCCCCACTATTATGTCTGACATTCATTGTATGGTTGGGGATGGGAGATCTATAAATGTTACTCATGACACCTGGATAGCGGACCTTCCGTTTGCGCGGTCGCCGACATTCCTAAGCTCTGAGGTTGGACCTTTGATGTCTGTTTCTGCTCTGATTAGCCAGCACTCTAATGCTTGGCATGTTCCCACGGTGTCACGGTTTTTTGGAGGCGAGCTAGTGCAAAGGATCCTTGCTACCCCGCTTGCCTCCTCTGTAGCTTCTGATACCAGACTCTGGCGTGGCTCCTGCCTTCCTCGTGCTTCCACTAGAGATCTGATTGATCACATCTGCCCTCAGTCTACGGGTCTTGATGATGTGGCTTGGATCTGGCGCTTGCCCTATCACCCCAGGATCCAGCTTTTTTTATGGAAACTAAGGTGGGATCGCCTTCCTACTTGTTCCCTTCTGGCTGGGCGCGACCTCAACATTAGCCCGCTCTGTCCGATATGTGGGCTCCAGGATGAGACAGTTGAGCATGCCCTATTTACATGTTCCTGTGCCTCCCATATTTGGTTGCATCTTCGATACAGTCTTAGATGACGGAGGAGGGACCCGGCCGACGGGTTCTATTGCATGCTGTTCACACAGCTGTCCAGAGCGGCCGATGCTTCCAGGGTGTGTATCTAGCTTATTTGGCTTATTAGATATGGCTGACCCGTAATTAGATCATCTTCGCTGAGGGTACGGCCTCGACATAGACTATTATCCGCACTGCCAGCTTCCTTGCTATGGAATATCTCCGCTCTGATTTGGATAATCACTATGACAGACTGGGCATCTGGGACTCCCCTGCTGCTTCGGCAGTGCATCGTATTACAGTCTTTATTGCTTGGGAGCCCCCACCACCTGGTTATGCCAAAGTAAATTTTGATGGTTCTGTAACGGGTCGCATTGCTGGATCTGGATTTATTATCAGGGGGCCTGAGGGTGAGCTGCTAGTGGCTGGTGGGCATGGTTCTCTTGACATTTTGGTTCCCATGGCAGAATTGCAGGCTGCGTGGGCTGACATAATCTATGTTGTTCGCATCTTGCGCTCGCGCCGGGTGGTTATTGAGGGAGATTCTATTACGGTCATCCGGTGGATTCGACGGGCTCCTGATCTTTGTCCCTCCTGCAACCCTTTGATTAGTGATATATGGGATACGCTCCAGTCCAGCTATGATCCTTGATTCGATATGTCTACAGGGAAGCTAACGCTGCAGCTGATTGGGTTGCCTCGGCTGTAGCTCACCATTCTGGTCAGTGGGAATGGCACCATGGTGACCCTTATCCGGTTATTTTGGAGCAAATTTTGTATTCCGATATTTTGGGGTTGACTCACCCCAGAGTAGTGTGATCGCCCGCTTGTAACAAAAAAAAAGAGGACATGCTAGGTTGATTTACTAATGGGTATTATAAGTAATAGTGATAAAATCTTCTTACAAAATGCTATAAAGAACTTATTGCATTCCTTGCACTTACAAGTTTTAAGGTGAATTGATAAATTATTCATATGTTTAAAATAAAAATAAAAGATGATTCAAGGCATCCATTATGTGCCCGCAAAATAGTGATATAATAAACTTAGCAACACTGAAATAAATAAATTTTTATGTTGGGCAATAAATACTGAGGTAAGAAAATTATTCGTGCGTGCATGACAAGAGTCCTATGGCATCACGCATATTAATTATTCCATATTTACATTTATTATTTAAATTCCAGAATAATGATATTTTGTAAGAGTCCTTCGTCTACTTATCAGCTAGCTGGTCTTTCGAACACTCCAATCCGCCACCTATTAATTTCCTTGTCTACAGATAAAAGTAACCGAGAACGTAAATAGAGAGGATCTCAACTTAAGGAGGAGAGGATGGCAAGGAAACCGTGGCTTCAACCTTGACAGCCATCCAAGATACAGCAATAGAGGAGTCTCCCTCGACTTATAGATCAGTGGCTTCATAGATTAAAATAGAAGCCTAAACCTTGAAAAGCTTGGCATTGAGCCAATTGAAATTATTTATTATTTTTATTACATTTTAATATAAAAATAGTTCACATTTTTGTAAATTTTTATTCAAATTTGACTTCATCTTGAAAAAAAAAATATCAGACTCCTCAATTTTTTGACATTTCAACTTAATATTATTTCTAAATAACATTTTAAAGTATAGTAATAGACCTATAAATAAACTTCAATGATGTAAATAATTTAAGTCATATGTGCATGTGGCATAATAGTAAAATACTCAAAAAATAAAATTAATCCAAGTTATTATTAAAATTTAATTCCATATTGAAAAAAATGTAATGGAATCCTCAGGTTCCTACCATATCGATCAATTCATTGATGGTTTATTTTCACATTTAATTAGGTATTTAAATAAGATTTAACTTCATCTTGAAAGAAAAGATATAGTAGACTCCCCGAATTATTCCCATTTCAACTTGTTGGGATCTCATCTCGGCATTAGTTTTATATTTAAATAATATTTAAAGGGATAATAAGCGGCCTATGATTCAAGCTTTTAATGATTTAAATAATATTTAAGTCAATTGTACGTGCATAATTAATGATAACCAACTTCTCTTCTCCAAACAATTTCATCTTCACATTTTATGCTAGATGTATATTGCATGAGCACAATTATGATTGATATTTTTTAATAATATTTTTATTAATACACCATAACAAGAGAAATATAACTACTACATTACGCCGGCTTTACGTTGTGCTGATTAAAATTTATTTATTATTTTTATTAAATTTAAAATAAAGATTTATTATATTTTTATTTTTATTATTGAAAATTAATTTTATAGATTAAATTAATAATTTAAAGAAATTGTTTCACATTGATTGTTAGACCAAAAAAAGCGTACGGCAAGCATCCAAGAATAGGCGCCAAGTTTATTAGAATAAATTAGTTGTGTTGCCAGAGCTTGCCAGATACGTTGCAAAACATTGGATATTGTAGCCGCCCCTTCAACACTTCAACAAACTTATTAATTTGTACGCATTTATTTTGTTGGCAGTTCTGCCATGCCATGCCAACTGAACGTCAACTCCCGCGCCACCCTGCGCAGCGACTCGACTCACTTGATTCCTTTTTCTTCCTCGTCTTTGCAGGATTCGACTCCTTGATTGCAATCTCTTCTTCTTTGCAGGATTTGAGTGTCGTAGTGATGGAGAGTGAAAGGAAAGGGAAGGCCCTTCTCTTGTTCTTCCTAATATGGTTGGTTTCTGACGAAGTGGGGTCTCCCCGGTTACGTCCAAAAGCCTTGAGAAGTTTGCTGCCCAGAAGAACTACTACTCTCCTGACATGGCTGCGGACCCAGAGAAGACTTCTTTGTTCGGAACACTGCCGCGCAGGCGCAGCACGCCAGCAACATCACATGGAGGTAGCCGCGGGTTCTACCATCCCACTTCGGATGGTTCACCTTCTGCACCGCCGGTCGCCGCCGCTCTTTCCGCTTCACCGTTGCCTGTTGTTACTCCAGCTCCGTTCACCGCGGGATCTCCACACCACCTTCTGCACCAGGTTCGTCTCCATGGTTCTCTTTCCCTCGGATCCTGATGGGGTCAGTTGACCTCATGAGCAATAAAGACAATAATTTTTGGATGACATCCTCTCAAGATAGCGATTTCTAGATAATTTTCTTAGGTGGCCACGGCGGCCTTCCTAGACTGCTTAAGCGGCCTCACTGTTTTACTCGGTTTTCTTTTTGAAGGGCACGATAGGCATTAAACATTTCCTCTTCGGCATTGCCCCGTCACGATAAAAAAGAGAATAAAAAGAAAAAAGGGGGCCACGTTACGTGTGTGTGTTCGTATAAGAGCCTTCTGTCATTAATGACCAGTAGTCAAGTCAATAGGCTAAGCATTTAATGGTGCAGAAACAGTCATAATGACTTGGCCAGCATTTATTGGAATGGAGCACGCGAAAAGATGAAAAAGTCCGAGTCGACCCTGTTCGGCCACGGAAATCTTGCCGCGGCACTCCCGTTCTTCGCCCCGGCACTCCCGCTCGGCCAGCTTTGCCCCGGCACTCCCGTTCGGCTTCACAGCAATATTATATCTTTCCCACCAAAGCATTTATGGCCTCATAAAGGCCACGTGCATCATCCCACCACGTGTTAGCTCTAAGGCATTTATTGCCTTATTCTCTTCCCGCATTTACGGTTGCCACATTGGCCCCCTTTGGCACCCTTGCATGAGAAATGATAGCGTCGTAAAGCCAAGACTAAGAATTCTTGACGCCGGCCTCTTCCAAGTCGGCCCCGCCTCATTCAAGTCGGCCCTCTAATTCAAGTCGGCCCTCTCATTCAAGTCGGCCCTGCCTCATTCAAGTCGGCCCCGCCTCATTCAAGTCGGCCCTGCCTCATTCAAGTTGGCCCCGCCTCGGCATCGTCCCGTCCCGGCCTCTTCCAAGTCGGCCCCGCCTCATTCAAGTTAGCCCTCTCATTCAAGTCGGCTCCGCCTCATTCAAGTCGGCCCCGCCTCGGCATCGTCCTGTCCGGCCTCTTCCAAGTCGGCCCCACCTCATTCAAGTCGGCCCCGCCTTGGAATCGTCCCATCCCGGCCTCTTTCAAGTCGGCCCCACCTTATTCAAGTTGGTCCTCTCATTCAGTCGGCCCCATCTCATTCAAGTCGGCCCCGCCTCGGCATCGTCCCGTCCCGGCCTCTTCCAAGTCGGCCCCGCCACATTCAAGTCGGCCCTCTCATTCAAGTCGGCCCCGCCTCGGCATCGTCCCGTCCCTGCCTCTTCCAAGTCGGCCCCGCCTAATTAAGTCGGCCCTCTCATTCAAGTCGGCCCCGCCTCGGTACATTTAATGGTATCTTCCAAGTCGGCCCCGCCTCGGCACATTTGATGGCCTCTTCCAAGTCAGCCCCATCTCGGCGCTCCCTCGGCCCTCTCTTCCAAGTCGGCCCGCCTCGGCATATTTAGTGGAATGGGACGCGAAGAGAGGGAGAAAGTCCAAGTCGGCCTCCTCTCACTCTCTTCCAAGTCGGCCTCCTACCGCTCTCTTCCAAGTCGGCCCGCCCCGGCATCGTCCCGTTCAGCCTCCGCCACATTATGTCTTTCGTACAAAGGCATTTATGGCCTCATAAAGGCCACGTGCACCCACATGCTCTAATGCACTTATTGCCTTATTCTCTCCCATGTATTAAGAAGTCCTCAACGGCCTCCAGCCTGGCCTCGGTGCCCCAGCTTGGCCACGAACATCTCGCTTCGGCCATGAACAGTGCTTGGCCATCTCAGCCTCGGCCTCGGCTATGAACAGTGCTCGGCCTCGTTATGAACAGTGCATGCAAGCACTATATAATCAGCGCTCTACAAGGGACAGCTAGCTTTAACTCCCAACTCTTCCATCCTAGACGGATGTGTGGCTCGTAATGATGATGAGACTCCACCACTTTTATCTCTCTTCCCTGCAGCAGTCAAATCAAAAGGCCATCCATTTTGACGGAACTTGACCCACTAACCAGGTGCAGCCACCCACTCTGACGGGACTTGACCTGTATTCCTAACATATCAAAGAAGGAAGCAAGCTCTACCATTGCTGTCATCACCTTAAAGGCTCTGACAAGTGGCAAAACCCCATGCCTCACAGACATCAGCTCTGACACTTCACCCATCAAAGTCATCATTACGAGGCCTCAACCACTCAAACCAGACAAACTCTAAGCACCTATAAAATGGGTAAGAGGGACCCCCGATTAGGTAACTGAACACAACTCAACAAATTGATAACTCAAAAATGCTCATTCTTGCTCACAGAGAGCTCTCCTTTGAGCCTCTCTCTCTCTCTTTCGAGCTTCCTCAAGCTCACGGCTCTTGCCCAGAGCACTAACTTGAGCGTCGGAGGGTCCCCGCCGGAATCTCTGGCCCCCGGGACTTTTTGCAGGCTCCCAGACGTGAGAGGCTTGCCGGAAGATCCCAGGCTCGTTGGAGAAGGCGATCGAACGCTCGCGGACGTTCGAGGGGGGTGATCTAGCAGCATCAGATTGGCGCGCCATGAAGGGAGAGAAAGCAGAGTTCTGTGACACTAAGCTACAAGCTCTCACTCCCTCTACGACAACAATGGTGGATAAAAATATGGTGATGACAAAGACCCAAGAGGCTTCCACCAGTAACACTGGGGGGCACCCTCAACGAGCTGAGCAACAGGAGGCCAGCTCTCTGCTCTATCATCACCACTATCTCGGGCCATTTAGGTAGAGCATCATGCCACCCTCACTCTGCAAGTCCAAACATCCATGGCAGCTATCCAAAAGCTACGGGAGCGATATTTCGCGGCCACACAAAGCAAACAAGAGCTTATGCTAGTCCTCTGGTTGCCGCTCAAGCCAGCTATCATCCATCCGATGGGAGATCTTTCTAGCGAGAGACTCACCACCATCATATCTCAACAAGCTCAGGAGCAAGAGCAACCTCATACTCAAGCTCATCGGCAATTTAAGGCTCAGGCTCGTTAGCCAGCAAGAGCGCTGCTACTTGCCACCCAAATCTTAACTCCTAGTCACCCCAAGTATTTATGGGCATTTTAATTCCTGAGGTGATAAGCTGAGACGTGCTGATGCTATTAATGCAAGGTAGGAGATGAGGACAAAGGGCTTTGACTGTTGACTCTATCTACCCCCTTTATCTTTCTCTCTACTACACCCAGAGCCAATTCGAGCCCAAGACCTCCTGCGGATTCCATTACAGCTGCCCTCAGATTTCAGCACTAGTACCCCCCACCTTCAATCAATATAGTTTCCTGAGGGGCAGGTCATCAACTCAGTAGAAGAAGACCAATTTCTTTAAAGAAAAAGCTCTCAAGTCTGTAATCGACGTCGATACCAAACACGACGCAAAGGCAAACAGCTACGAAAAAGCTAAGTACACTACACTTTGAGAAAAAAGTTTCTTTTCATTAGTATCTGAATGCATTATGGAAAAACCAACAAAATCAACCATTCAAAAGGCTCTCAATGGTCCTGCAATCATAAGGTCACCCTCGGGCTGGCGCGAAACCCCCACTGTGGTTCAAGACCTATAGTTCCAGCGACCTCGAGTCACCCCTCGGGCCGGCCACGAAACCTCCGAGGCAATTCCGAAGGAGCTCGATGGCATCGTGGCTAACGGAACACCACTCGGTCTGGCTAGCATACGCCTTCGAGTCGGTTCAAGTCCCTAACAGCCCATACCCACTCGAGTCATCTTCCGAACCAACACAAACACCCGAGGCGGTTCCGGAGGAGCTCGATGGCATCGCGGCTAACGGGACACCACTCGGTCTGGTTAGCATACCTTCGAGTCGGTTCAAGTCCCTAACAGCCCGTACCCGCTCGAGTCACCTCCCGAACCAACACACAAACACCCGAGGTTTCCGAAGGAGCTTGATTGCATCGCGGCTAACGGACACCACTCGGTCTGGCTAGCATATGCCTCCGAGTCGGTTCAAGTCCCTAACAACCCGTACCCGCTCGAGTCACCTCCCGAACCAGCACACAAACACCCAAGGTGGTTCCGAAGGAGCTCGACGGCATCGCGACTAACGGGACACCACTCGGTCTGGCTAGCATACACCCCCGAGTCGGTTCAAGTCCCTAACAGCTCGTACCCGCTCGAGTCACCTCCCGAACCGGCACACAAACACTCGAGGTAATTTTATTTTAGCCCATGCGGCTCTATTTCTACTTTGGCAATTTTATCTCAGCCTCATCTGCTTTATCTCTGCCTCAGCGCATCATTGCAGCCTCAACGGCTTTATCTTAGCCTCAGCAGCATCATTGCAGCCTCCATGACTCTATTTCTGCTTCGGCAATTTTATCTCAGCCTCAGTGGCATTATTGCAGCCTCAACAGCTTTGTCTCAGCCTCAGCAGTATTATTGCAGCTTCAACAACTTTATCTCAGCCTCAGCGGCATCATTGCAGCCTCTATGACTTTATTTCTGCTTTGGCAATTTTTCTCAGCCTCAGCAGCATCATTGCCGCCTCCATGGCTCTATTTCTGCTTCGGCAATTCTATCTCAGCCTCAGCGGTATTATTACAGCCTCAACAGCTTTATCTCAGCCTCAGCGGCATCATTGCAGCCTCCATGGCTCTATTTCTGCTTCGGCAATTCTATCTCAGCCTCAGCGGTGTCATCTCAGCCTCAGCGGCATCATTGCAGCCTCTACGGCTCTATTTTGCTTCGGCAATTTTATCTCAGCCTCAGCGGCATCATTGCAGCCTCCAAGGCTCTATTTCTGCTTCGGCAATTCTATCTCTGCCTCAGCAGCATCATTGCAGCCTCAACGGCTTTATCTCTGCCTCAGCGGCATCATTGCAGCCTCAACGGCTTTATCTCTACCTCAGCGCGTCATCTCAGCCTCAGCGGCATCATTGCAACCTCCACGACCCTATTTCTGCTTCGGCAATTTTATCTCAGCCTCAGTGGCATCATTGCAGCCTCCACGACTCTATTTCTGCTTCGACAATTTTATCTCTGCCTCAGCCGCATTATTGCAGCCTTAGCAGTTTTATCTTTGCCCAAGCAACTAATCGATGAGCATACCCCCAAAAATTGGCGTGTGCTGCTTTTGAGTGGCGAACACAAGGTAATCAATTTACCTCAAAAATTTCTTAAAGTTCTACACTCCTTTCGCATAACTGATGCGTGGCACACAAGCTCAAGGAGTGTGGAGGACATTTGATGGGGCCAGTTGACCCCATGGGCAATAAAGACAATAATTTTTGGATGGCATCCTCTCAAGATAGTGATTTCCAAATAATTTTCTTAGGCGGCCGCGGCCTTTCTGGATGGCTTAATTCTTAGGCGGCCTCACTGTTCTACTCGGTTTTCTTTTCGAAGGGCACGATGGGCATTAAACATTTCTTCCGCGGCATTGCCCCGTCATGATGAAGAAAGAAAACAAAAAGGAAAAAGGGGGCCACGTTCATGGGTTGTCAAAGGGCCTTCTATCATTAATGGCCGGTAGTCAAGTCAATAGGCTGAGCATTTAATGGTGCAAAAACAGTCATAATGACTTGGCCAGCATTTATTAGAATGGAGCGCCACTTAGGCGAAGAGAAGAAAAAGTTCGAGTCGGCCCCGCCACGGCACTCCCGCTCGGCCACGGAAATCTTGCCGCGGGACTTCCGCTCGACAGCTTCGCCCCGAAACTCCACTCAGCCAGCTTCGCCTTGGCACTCCGGTTCGGCTTCACAGCCATATTATATCTTTCGCACCAAAGCATTTATGGCCTCATAAAGGCCACGTGCATCCCATCACGTGCTGACTCTAAGACATTTATTGCTTTATTCTCTCCCCGCATTTACGGCTGCCACGTTGGCCCCTTTGGCACCCTTGCATGAGAAAGGATAGTCGTAAAGCCAAGACTTGGAGTTCTTTACGCCAGCCTCTTCCAAGTCGGCCCCGCCTCGGCATCATCCCGTCCCGGCCTCTTCCAAGTCGGCCCCGTCTCATTCAAGTGGCCCTCTCATTCAAGTTGGCCCCGCCTCGGCATCGTCCAGGCTCTTCCAAGTCGGCCCCGCCTCATTCAAGTCGGCCCTCTCATTCAGGTCAGCCCCGCCTCATTCAAGTCGGTCCCACCTCGGCATTGTCCCATCTGGCCTCTTCCAAGTCGGCCCCGCCTCATTCAAGTCGGCCCTCTCATTCACATCGACCCCCCTCATTCAAGTCGGCCCTCTCATTCAAGTCGGTCCCGCCTCATTCAAGTTGGCCCTCTCAGTCTGCCCCGCCTCAGCATCGTCCCGTCATGGCCTCTTCCAAATCGGCCCCGCCTCATTCAAGTCGGCCCTCTCATTCAAGTCAGCCCGCCTCATTCAAGTCGGCCCCGCCTCAGCATCCCCATCCCGGCCTCTTCCAAGTCAGCCCCGCCTCATTCAAGTCGGCCCTCTCATTCAAGTCGGCCCTCTCATTCAATCGGCCCCGCCTCGGCATCGTCCCGTCCCATCCTGGCCTCTTCCAAGTCGGCCCTGCCTCATTTAAGTCGGTACTCTCATTCAAGTCGGCCCTGCCTCATTCAAGTCAGCCGCGCCTCGGCACATTTGATGGCCTCTTCCAAGTCGCCCTGCCTCGGCGCTCCCTCGGCCCTCTCTTCCAAGTTGGCCCCGTCTCGGCATATTTAGTGGAATGGAGCATCACGGACGCGAAGAGAGGGAAAAAGTCTAAGTCGGCCTCCTCCCGCTCTCTTCCAAGTCGGCCCGCCCCGGCATCGTCTCGTTCAGCCTCCGCCACGTTATGTCTTTCGTACAAAGGCATTTATGGCCTCATAAAGGCCACGTGCACCCACATGCTCTAATGCACTTATTGCCTTATTTTCTCCCCTGTATTAAGAAGTCTTCAACGGCCTCCAGCCTAGCCTCGGTGCCCCAGCTTGGCCACGGACATCTCGCCTCGGCCATGAACAGTGCTCGGCCATCTCAGCCTCGGCCTCGGCTATGAACAGTGCTCGGCCTCGTTATGAACAGTGCCATGCAAGCACTATATAATTAGCGCTCTACAAGGGACAGCTGGCTTCAACTCCCAACTCTTCTATCCTAGATGGATGTGTGGTTCGTAATGATGATGAGACTCCACCATCTTTTATCTCTCTTCCCTGCAGCAGTCAAATCAAAAGGCCATCCACTTTGACAGAACTTAACCCATCAACCAGTTGCAGCCACCCACTCTGATGGGACTTGACTTGCATTCCTGACATATCAAAGAAGGAAGCAAGCTCTACCATTGCTGTCATCACCTTAAAGGCTCTGACAAGTGGCAGAACCCCATGCCTCACATACATCAGCTTTGACACTTCACCCATCAAAGTCATCATTACGAGGCCTCAACCACTCAAACCAGACAAACTCTAAGCACCTATAAAATGGGTAAGAGGGACCCCCGACCAGGTAACTGAACACAACTCAACAAACTGATAACTCAACAAACGCTCATTCTTGCTCACAGAGAGCTCTCCTTTGAGCCTCTCTCTCTCTTTCGAACTTCCTCAAGCTCACGGCTGTTGCCCAGAGCACTGACTTGAGCGTCGGATGGTTCCCGCCGGAATCTCCGGTTCCCAGAACTTTTTGCAGGCTCCCAGACGCGAGAGGCTCACCGAAAGATTCCGGGATCGCTAGAGAAGATAATCGGATGCCGTTCGAGGGGGGTGATCTGGCAGCATCAGATTCCATTTATTCCAGGGATCTCCACCCAACCTTCTGCACCGGGTCCCCGGTTCCCGTTCCGCTGGTTCCATTTATTCCGGGAATCTCGTCGGCCGGTTCCGGTTCAGGGTTCCCTTTCCCTCAAGTTCCGTTTATTCCGGGGATCCCCACACCAGCTTTTGCACCGGGTTTCTCTCCGCGGTTCCCTTTCCCACTTATTCCATTTATTCAGGGGATCTAACCGGGTTCCGGTTCAGGGTTTCCTTTCCCTCCGATTCCATTTATTCCAGGGATCTCCTCCACTGGCACTTCAAGGTGAGTCCCTTTAACTTGGTCGCAAGGCGCTTGGCATATATGCATTTCCTTTTGAATCATGATCACTTGACGTCGTTTTCGCGCATGCAGCTACTGGAGGACACATCCAGAAGCTGTAAGGGCCCTCTCGGGAAACTGGCGCACCGACAGCCAAGCTTTCGAGTTGCCAACTACTCCGTCGTTAGGGAGGAACCTCAGCTTACAGGAGGCACTGTCGAACACTCGCAACGATGGAATCGAGGCTCTCCTCCGAGAAGGGACGGCTTCTCTTCTCAACACCATGGTGAACAAGATGTTTCCTTTAACAACACAGCAAGTGTGGAACGCTCTTGCTGCTGCTCTAGTTTCCGACGAGGCTGCTGCAGCTCAAGCGAAGCTTTTCAAGAAGGCTAACGAGGGCGAGAACGATTAGTCGGAACTCCTGATATTTTTCCTTTAATGGATGCATGCTTTTTAGTTGTAGTTGTTGCTGTAATAAGCTTGATCAGTGCATGATTGTGTTTTTCTTTATGCATTCGTTTTGTGTCGAAGCATGGAAGTCAAAGTTTCTTGGCGATTGTCCGGCTCCTCAGGATGAATTGATCAGTCACGTAACAGCTAATTAATGTAATAAGATAAATTGAAGCGATCCAGCTAACGTTTCAGAGCACAACTTCAAAGTTGTTTCACAAAATTAAATGGTTTATTCGGAAAAAAGAAGAACTTTGATCGACTTAGTAAGAGATTGATTTTTTTTCTTTTTTAGCGAAGTGCGACCCAAATTCGAACTTCAGGAGCAGCCGATCCTCCCATTATTTCTGGTTACCTTCAGACCAAAGTCATCCATTATCTAAAATATATACCTTAATTGAAGATTCAAATTGTGTAGAGTTATGCTCAACGATTATTAAAGTTTATTACCTAATTAATATACAATACATTAGTAGTGTTGCTGCTGAGATCCGTCCTCCGAATCGGGCGCGAAGGGGGCTTCCTCCTAGGCGGACCTGCAAGACAGTCCTCACGCGAGAAGGCATTGAGGGTGGCCCTCTGTGGAAGACTCTCCGATGCTCAAGTCAGTGGAGATCGACAATCAACATAAATGAGGAGAAGGCTCTCGCCGGAGAGTTCCTCCAAAGGGCTCTGAGCAGAGCGGCAATGACGGAATCGAAGGCAGAGAGAGAGGGAGAGAGTGATCGAGTGCACGAAAGAGGGGAGAACTGTGTCAGAGAGCGCGTACCTGAGGGAGTCCGGAGTCGTGATATTTATAGAGGATCACCTGATCATTAGAAGGGGGTCGTGGGTCCGAAGGCTATTGAGATTCGAATCCGATCTGTTATAAATCTGGTAGGAATCGTATCTGGTTAGTTAGAGGATCGATGGCTGGAAGAGCTTGTTAATGTCTTGAGATTGGGTGGGGACATAGACCTCAGGGCCCTAGGCCCCTAGGCCACTGCCAGATATGATTCCCGCCTTGAAGCTCAAGGATTCAAGCTTTCCCGCGCCGGATTCCGCAGAGGGGTCGATATCGCTCGGGCTGGGCAGATCTATAGGGGCAGCTTGGCGACCAAAGCTAAGAAGAGAGATGGGTCGGTCGACGCCGAGAGATGAAGATAGGTCGGCTGGAGGAGCCGACAGGCGATAGTCGATAGCTCGGCTGGGGCCGAGAGATGAAGATAGGTCGGCTGGAGGAGCCGACAGGGGATAGTCGATAGCTCGGCTGGGGCCGAGAGATGAAGATAGGTCGGCTGGAGGAGCCGATGGGCGATAGTCGATAGCTCGGCTGGGGCCAAGAGATGAAGATAGATCGGCTGGAGGGGCCGACAGGCGATAGTCGATAGCTTGGCTGGGGCTGAGAGATGAAGATAGGTCGGCTGGAGGAGCCGACAGGCGATAGTCGATAGCTCGGCTGGGGCCAAGAGATGAAGATAGGTCGGCTGGAGGAGCCGACAGGCGATAGTCGATAGCTCGGCTGAGGCCGAGAGATGAAGATAGGTCGGCTGGAGGAGCCGACAGGCGATAGTCGATAGCTCAGCTGGGGCCGAGAGATGAAGATAGGTTGGCTGGAGGAGCCGACAGGCGATAGTCGATAGCTTGGCTGGGGCCGAGAAATGAAGATAGGTCGGCTGGAGGAGCCGAAGATGATAGACGTTAGCTCGGCTGGGGCCGAGAAATGAAGATAGGTCGGCTGGAGGAGCCGAAGATGATAGACGTTAGCTCGGCTGGGGCCGAGAGATGAGATCCGTACCTCGAGAATCCCTGGCTTGGTAAAGGGCCAAGGAGCTTCGACCTACCGGGGCCGACTTGTCCTTGGCGAGTTCCGCACAGCGAATGAGAGTCGGGGTTAACCTTAGCCGCGTACACGATTATTGATGCGTAACGATTTTATCCCTCAACACATGCCCCCACTCCCTAGTTCGAAGCGTAGGTTCGGGCATAGGGAGTATGAGTCAAGGTGGCATGATCTGAATGGAGGGATCCGGATTGGATAGATAGCGCAATGATGCCCTATTTAATGTGGTGCAGCCACGGTACCTTCACGGGTAAGGCTCCCTCGAGGCGATGGTTAGGGGGTCGCCACGTAGCGGATCCCAATTTTTACGGCGTTTATCGAGGCAGTTCTGGACGCTTCGGGTGAGACGCCTTATCTTCTCATGTGGTGGTTTCCTTCGAGGGGAAGCAAGGTTAAAGTAGCGTCGTTCCTGTTCGCAACGCCCCTTCGTTCCCCTTCTTTGGAGAGTTTTGTTCTCTGCTTCCTCTGCAATTTCGTCTGGTATCTCTTCCGGCCGGCAGAATGATATGCCCGACGACGTAGCTTCGGAGATTACCGCTAAGGATTTGGGAAGGATTCGCAGAAGTGTGGCATTCCCCGGACGTTGTTCTACGATTGCCAGAACCTGAGCACAGAGTTTCGCGAGATTTGAAGCATGGAGTCTTTCTCTATGAAGATAGCTTGAAGGCAAGCTTCCGGTTTCCTCTCCATCCCTTGGTGAAGGAGATCATGACATCCTACAACATCTGCCCAATGATGGTGGCTCCCAACAGCTGGCGGAGCATTATCGGGTTCATTTCAATGTGTTACGAGATTCAGGTCATAGCCACTCTTCCCCTTTTTCGTGCTTGCTACCACTTGATACCCAGGAGGAAATCAGAGTAGCCTTATGTCGGACCTCGGAGGTCCTTCAAGACGATCGTGGACAAACCGTCCTCCATAAAGGGATGAAAGAATCGATTCAATATCGCTGAAGGGAACGTTGGTTCCATTTCCCCCGGTGATGGGGAAACTTCGTTCAGGATGTGGAGATGCATCCGGTTCTATCAGAGCAGGAGAAAAAGGATTTGGACATCCTCCGCAATGGTAGGGTGTTCTCGGTCAATGATTTGTTGTCGGATGGGGCTCTTTTCGCCGCCGGACTTAGCCCTCTGGACCCGCACGGTAGGCCCTCTTCCTCTTTTCTACTAGTTTTATTCGGGCGAGTGTGCCTTAGTCTAACCATTTGTTCTTCGCTTCCGCAGCCAAGAGGTCTGAATTATCAGGCCGCATCAAGAAAAAGATGGGCAAGCGTCCAGGAAAGAGCAGCGGCATGGAGAAAAGTAGGCCTGAGAAGAAAGTTCGCGTTCCCGAAAGGTGTTCGCCCAATGTTGGAGCAATCACGGCGGGAGCGTCGGAAGCGAGGGAGGACTTAGGGAGGACTGCAGAGATCTCCTGTCCCCCTGTGGTGGAGATATCAGACAGTTTGGATGAGACTCCGTTGACTCATCTGGTCGCCTCTCCTCTGAAAGATGAGCCGATGGCTGATACGGCGGAGGTCGCCGTCCCTGGGGGCCCCTACCCAAGTGAGGAGGTATATCTGGCCTCGGCAGGAGAACAGAAGGGAACGGCAGTAATCGGCGAGGCTCAGGGCGGGCCTCCTATTGGAGGGCCCCCCGCGGAAGAGTCTGGGGGTGGCGATGATAGGCCGCCCGTAGTGGAAGCTCAAGAAGAGGGGCAACATGAGGTCTTGGCAAAACCTGCAGAGGAGATGGAGGTTGTTGACCCAACTATTGATTTTGATGATTAATAAAGGAATTGAGTATATTTATTTGATTACTAATGGATTTGACAAGTATTTTAGGACTCAAAAATATTTGATCAATTTAAATGAATTAAGAAACGTGTTTTGAATCAATTGCAAAACATCAATTTCAAAGTTTCGATCAGGACCTGGAGTCGACACCTATAATTTCTGGAGCCGACCCCATGGCCATTCAAATTTTCTTCTAATTTTTGATACGGTCCGGAGCCGACACCCAGAGTTTCGGAGCCGACACCCAGAGTTTCGGAGTCGACACTTACAGTGTCTGGAGCCGACTCCGATGCGGGGACAGAACGTTAATTTTTGAGCATCTTAGAGCCGACACCTACAGTATTCGGGAGCCGACACCTGACGACGGCGAGCCGACACCTAACTTTTTTGGAGCCGACTCCTCGACGAACTCAGAACTTTCTATTTTTAAAAAAATGACTTGAAGCCGACACCTGAAAAGTTGGAGCCGACTCCAACCTGTCTGGGACGAAAATTTAAATTGCCAGATCAGCTCTAACGGTAATATTTCCTTTTTACCTAATTTCTAATGGATATATTTTGTTTCCAGGTACATTCCAATGGCTAGTTTACTTCCCAAAACGGATTAAAAGAAATCTATAAAAAGGGAAAAACACCCGTTTGAAAAGTGACGAAAAAATAGAAAAATTTCAAATCAAAATCTGAGAAAGCCTGAGCCTGAAACTCAAGAGAAAAGCACTCAAATTCAAATCCTTCCACTCCACAAAGCTCAAAGAAGAATCCAAAGCATTCAATCTTGAAAAATCAAAGGATTCTCAAAGAGGTAGAAGAAGCTCTGTTTTGAAGATTTTCCAACTTCTCATCCGCAACATTTGCAACGAATCAAAGCTGAGGCCTGATTCAACATCTCCAAAGAGAAGAGAAAAAGAAGAAAAGAAGAAAAGCTCAACTCCAATCTACTTCAAACAGGCTTTTTTAAACTTATTTATTCATTTTGAATATTTGCTCATTTGAGGAGCTTTGTATTATTGAAAAATACTTTTCATTCTTGTTTGTGCTGGTTCAATCTGGGGGATTGAACTAGTGGAGGTTGTATACCTCGGGTCAAGCTAGATAAGCTTGAGTTTAGGGTTTTGTGCTGGTGAGCCCGAAAACCGGCTGGGTTCGTTGTGATCCCGGGGAAAAAACAAGTTTGAGTTGTGATCTTGTAAAACAACTCGGCTGTAATCTAGTCGATTATAGTGTGGACCCAAGTGAATCTTGGGAGTGGACGTAGGTGTTGGATACACCGAACCACTATAAAATCATTTTGTTTGCCGTGCTTTCATTATCTCTATCTCTATCTCCTTGTTTGTGATTTATATTTGCATTGCATTTAATTTCATTTAGCTTAAAGCTAATAGTTTTCAAAAGGTTTAAATTTTTAAAGAACCCAATTCACCCCCCCCTCTTGGGTTGCCATCTGGGCCAACAATTGGTATCAGAGCAAGTGCTCATTATTTATTTGATCACACGATCAAGAGCTAAAGATCCAAATGGCAGCTCAAGTTGATCTTCATTTGCCGAAGGTCATTCTACAAATAGACCTCCCTTATTTAATGGTTCCAACTATTCATATTGGAAAGCAAGAATGAGGATATTCATTCAAGCTTCTGATTATGAATTGTGGGTGTTATAATTAATGGACCTAGTACACCCACACATATTGTTGATGGCACTATTGTTCCGAAGCCCGAAAGGGATTGGAATGATAATGATAGGAAAATGGCACAGCTCAATGCTAAGGCCATGAATGTTTTATATTGTTCATTAGATGCTAATGAATTTAATCGCATTTCTACATGTAATTCCGCAAAAGAGATTTGGGATAGATTAGAGGTTACCCATGAGGGTACTAACCAAGTAAAAGAATCTAAAATAAACATTCTTGTTCATAAATATGAATTATTTAGCATGGAGCAAACTGAAACTATAGCATGCATGTATACTAGATTCACCGATATTGTAAATGGTTTGAAGAGTCTTGGGAAAACCTATGCTAATTCTGAACTTGTTCGCAAAATTCTTAGGTCACTTCCAAGGACTTGGGAAGCAAAGGTGACAGCAATCCAAGAAGCCAAGGACCTCAACACTTTACCCTTGGAGGAGCTACTTGGATCCTTATGACCCATGAATTAACTATGAAAGCACATAAAAGAAAGTGAAGAAGAAAAAGACTAGCTCTTAAGGCTGCAGAAAGTGAGGAGAGCTGCAGTGATAATGATGATGATGATGATGATGAGACAGCTCTTCTAGCAAGAAAATTCAAAAAATTCATGAGAAGAAAGAGACCCTTCCACAAGAAGAAATCTGGATTAAGATGGAAGGAGAAAAAGAAAAGGAAAAGGACAAGGACAAAGAGAAAGACCCCTTGATTTGCTATGAGTGTAAGAAACCGGGGCACTTTAGATACGATTGTCCTCAACTGAAGAAGACTTTCAAGAAGAAGAAGAAAGCCTATGTTGCAACTTGGAGCGACAGCGATGAATCCTCTTCGAGGAAGAACAAAAAGAGGTTGCCAACATTTGCTTCATGGCAAACGAGGATGATGAGGTAAGTTCTGAAAACCCTTGTGATGATTTTGCTTTCGATGAATTATTTGAAGCTTTCAATGAACTAGTAGATGACTTTAAAATTTTGAAAAAGAAATACAAGTCTTTGAAAAATGATAGCTCAATTTTTATCAAAGAAAAAGAAATCTTACTAATGAGATTAAAATACTAAAATCTGAAAATGATAATTTGACAAAAGAAAAGGAATCAATTTCTAATGAAAATGATAAATTAAAGAAGGAAGTTGATAAATATAAAAGTATTGTTGATAAATTTACTTATAGTTCTGAAAAACTTAATTTATTGTTAAGCAATCAAAGAGCTATATATGATAAAGCTGGTTTAGGATATAGACCTAACTTAAAACAAAAATTTATCAAAAACTTTTTTAGAAAAGAACAAAATAAAGATAATGTTACATGTCATTATAACAAGAAAGGTCATAAATCCTATGAATGTGATGCAAAAATAGTAACAAAAAATTAAATAATAAAGGCAAGAAAATATGGGTTCCCAAAGGAACAATTTTTTATGCTACTAACCATGAAGGACCCAAGAAGGCTTGGGTACCTAAATATAAGACTTAATTATTTTTGCAGGAGTGTCTTGCGGCCAAAAGATCAAAGCGAAAGTGGTATCTCGATAGTGGCTGCTCAAGACACATGACGGGTGACAAGGATCAATTCATCACCCTTGAGAGCAAAAGAGGAGGAGTTGTTACATTTGGTGACAATGGCAAAGGCCAAATCATGGGGTTTGGTAAAATTCAAATAACTCCCTCCACATATATTGAAAATGTCTTATATGTTAATGGTTTAAAACATAATCTAATAAGTATTAGTCAATTATGTGATAAAGGTTTTAAAGTATCATTTGAAGCATCAATCTGCACTGTTTCTAATCCCATTGATAATAGCATTATTTTTATTGGAAATAGAAATGGCAATGTATACTTGATTGATTTAGACAATTTGTCTACTAGTAATCATTGCTTAGTTGCTAATAATGCTAATATGAATGAGATTGGTTGGTTATGGCATCGTAGATTAGGTCATGCAAGCACACACCTTATTTCAAAATTAATTAGAATGGATTTAGTAAAAGGACTTCCACAACTAGATTTTGAAAATAACAAAATTTGTGATGCATGTCAATTTGGAAAACAAACTAGAAATTCTTTCAAAACTAAAAATATTGTTTCCACTTCTAGGCCACTTGAACTACTTCACATGGATCCCTACTAGAACCACAAGTCTAGGAGGAAAGAAATATGGTCTTGTGATTGTAGATGATTACTCTAGATACACTTGGGTATTGTTTTTAGCTCATAAAGATGAGACCTTTCCATTGTTTTTGAAATTCTTCAAGAAGGTCACAAATGAGAAAAACAACACCATAGTGTCTCTAAGAAGTGATCATGGCACTGAATTTGAAAATCATTTATTTGAAAACTTTTGCATAGAAAATGGCATTCATCATAATTTTTCAGCACCTAGAACACCACAACAAAATGGAGTAGTTGAAAGAAAAATAGAACCTTAGAAGACATGGCCCGTACCATGCTATGTGAAAGCAACTTACCAAAGTACTTTTGGGCGGAAGCTATAAACACGGCATGTTACATTCTTAATAGAGCTTTAATTAGGCCAATCATTAAGAAAACTCCTTATGAACTATGGAATAATAGAAAACCAAACATAAGTTACTTTCATGCATTTGGTTGTAAATGTTTCATTCATAATAATGGTAAAGATAATCTAGGAAAATTTGATGCAAAATCTGATGAAGGCATTTTCTTAGGATATTCAACATCTAGTAAAGCCTATAGAGTGTTTAACAAGAGAAACTTAATTGTAGAAGAATCTATTCATGTAATTTTTGATGAATCTTTAGCATCAAGTTCTGAAAAGATTGATGATGAGGAAGATACAAACATTCTAGAAAGAGATATTGAAAAACTGAATATAGATGTATCTTCAGATCATGAACAAGAAGCTAAAGATAATGATTCTCCTAGTGTTGATGTTGTTGATGCAAATCATAATGATGTAGATCTTCCTAGAGATTGGAGATATGCCTATGGTCATCCAAAAGAATTAATTATAGGTGATCCATCTCAAGGAGTAAGAACTAGATCATCAATGAGAAACATCAATAATCATCTTGCATTTGTATCTCAAATTGAACCTAAAACTATTGAAGAAGCAGAAAAAGATAATAATTGGATGTTAGCTATGCAAGAAGAATTAAATCAATTTACTAGAAATAATGTTTGGACTCTTGTAGATAGACCTAAAGATCATCTGTTATAGGATCAAAATGGGTATTTAGAAATAAATTAGATGAAAATGGCATAGTAATTAGAAACAAAGCTAGATTAGTTGCAAAAGGATATAATCAAGAAGAAGGAATTGATTTTGATGAAACTTTTGCACCTGTAGCTAGACTTAGAAGCAATTAGATTATTACTTGCATTTGCATGTCATATGCATATCAATTTATTTCAAATGGATGTTAAAAGTGCATTTTTAAATGGATTTATAAATGAGAAGTTTTTGTTGAACAACCACCTGGTTTTGAAGATCATGAATTTCCAAATCATGTTTTTAAATTACACAAAGCACTATATGGTTTAAAACAAGCACCTAGAGCTTGGTATGAAAGATTAAGTAAATTTCTAATTGAAAATGATTTTATAAGAGGAAATGTTGATAAAACACTATTTTTGAAAAGAAAAGACAAGGATTTATTAGTAGTACAAATATATGTTGATGATATTGTATTCGGTGCTACTAACAATTTGTTATGTCAAGAATTTGCTAAGTTGATGCAGGGTGAGTTTGAAATGAGCATGATGGGAGAACTCAACTTCTTCCTAGGACTTCAAATCAAACAAAGCAAAGAAGGAATTTTCATCAATCAAGCCAAATACACAAAAGAACTGCTCAAGAAGTTTGGAATGGAGTCAATCAAACCACTTGGAACTCCTATGAGTCCTTCATGCAAATTGGACAAAGATGAAGATGGTAAGAAAGTAGATCAAAAATATTACAGAGGTATGATCGGATCTCTTCTTTACTTAACAGCTAGTAGACCAGATATAATGTTTGCTGTATGTTTATGCTAGATTTCAATCTGAACCTAAAGAATCTCACTTAATTGCTGTAAAAGAATCTTAAGATATTTAAGTGGAACTAAAAATGTAGGTTTATGGTATTCTAGAGACTCAACATTAAACTTGATTGCATATTCTGACTCTGATATGCTGGATGTAAATTAGATAGAAAAAGCACAAGTGGAGCATGTCAATTCTTAGGTAGTAACTTAATCTCTTGGTTTAGCAAAAAGCAAAATTCGGTTGCATTATCTACTGCTGAAGCAGAATATGTTGCAGCTGGAAGTTGCTGTGCTCAAATCCTTTGGATTAAGAGACAACTTGAAGATTATGGCATAACACTTGATAAAACTCCAATTAGATGTGATAACACAAGTGCAATAAATCTAACTAAAAATCCAATTCAACATTCAAGAACAAAACATATTGAAATTAGATATCATTTTATAAGAGAACATGTAGCTAATAATGAAATTTGTCTTGAATATGTTAATACTGAAGAACAATTAGCTGATATATTTACAAAACCTTTGAGTGAAGAGAGATTTTGTTATCTTAGAGGTGAATTAGGGATATGTGACCCTTTGGATTGATTTTGAAACACTAAGGAATGACTATCTAGATTTTATTAATTTCTTGATATTCCTTTCATAATTTTAAGGACAAATCATCTAGTCATCTGTGCATTTGATTCTTAATACTCCAAATTTTATCAAAATTTTATAGAATTTATTTGGCAAGTTTCAGATTGTTTGAATCTCAATTATTTTTCTCTGAAACTGTCATTGGAGTCGACACCTCAGAATGAGGAGTCGACACCTTTGTCTGTGTCGCTCTCGGTCCCTGACCTTGGAGCCGACACCCGTGTAAGTGGAGCCGACTCCAGTTCGAGCGCTGACTGTGTTAGCGATTTGGAGTCGACACCCGACTTTGCGGGAGTCGACACCTGGGAATCCAAAATTGATTTATTAGGGCAGAGTCGACACCTCGTCATTTCCTAAATCTTCGAATCCTCAACCAAATCCCTCCAAACTCTCTCAAAGTCTCCCCATCTCTAATTCCACTCCTCCAAGCTTTCCTAAGGATCCAATGGCGCCTAAGAGGAGAGGTTCGGTGTTTGGAGCGACCGTGGTGACCGGGAAGCGTTCCGTGAGGCGACCCGTCCGCGAGCCGTCTCCAAGCGAGGATTCCTCCACCGATTCAGACAATCCTAACACCACTTCACCTCAGGTAGATACCCTAGCAGGGAGGGTAATCACAATGGGTAGAAAGTTGATTTGAATTCTTTGAATCCGAGGGTTTTTCAATTGGTAATCAACTTAAGGAGCTCGGATGGGATAAGTCTGCTCTCTTGATGTTCCCACTTACCCAGCCTTAGTAAAAGAATTTTATTTCAATTTATCTAGAGGAGATGGTGGTTTAGTAAGCACTGTTAGAGGCAGACGGATTCATCTTACATTTCAAAAATTAGGAAATCTCCTGAGCATCCCTATTACCGGATTAGCTGCTGATATGCACAGTGATAGATCAGCAGCCTTATCAAGGATGTTAGGAAGAGTTGTTGAAGAATTTGAGGAAATTAGGGCTAATCAGTGCCCTTGGAATTAAGGTTGTTACACAACATTTGCAGCAGGATTTTGTTCCCAAAGACCGGACGTTTTGAGTATGTCTCCGAGCGGGACATTGTTGTGATGGATAGTGTATTGACCGGTCAGCCCATTAATCTAGCAGCCATGATGATATTTTATATGGCCGAGGCTGGAGGGAAGAGAAGATCATCACTACCTTATGGCATGATTCTCACGATGGTATTCAGGAGCCAAGGGTAGTGATTCTAGAGAATGAACCATCAAAGAGCCTGAGACACACCGATTATTATAGTTTGGCTACTTTACATCGAATGGGATTTGTTAAAATTAATGGTCAGTGGGAAAGGAAAGGCAACTGTAGATGAGAGAGCCCCTGAGCCCAGACATTCTGCACCTTGTGAGGCTGGTCCGTCTATGAGGATTCCTCCACATCCTAGTAGTCCTGCTCCAGCTCCTGCCCCAGTACCTGTGATTTCATCCACTTCTTCAGTCGGATTTTCAGACCTTCAGTTGAAGCAACTCAAAAATCTTCTTGCTGCTCAGAAGGATGAATTGAAGACTGAGTTTGACAACAAATTTATGAATCTTAAAGAAACTCTTTATTCCTTAGATGATCGGATTGCCAAAATTGAATCAACTCTTAGCTCTTCTACTGGATCTTTAAGTGTGACTTGAAGAATATTTTGAAGAACTTAAAGACATTGTGGAGATTCTGAAACCTATTCAAAGAGCAATGCCGAGTTACAAGATAAAATTGTCACTGCTTGTACTTTTGTTGATGAAAGATTAAAAGACTACGTCAAGCTTCAGACTGAAGGAATGCAGAAGATTGTAGATCATTTAACAAGGATAATTAGAACTAATATGATCTTCATGTAATGATTGATGTAATGAAAGTTGTAATTTTGATGTAATGAAAGTTTCAATTTTGATGTAATGAAAGTATTGTTTTTGATGTAATGAAAGTATAATTTGATGTAATGTAAGAATAGTTTCTTTTTAATGAAAGTGTTTCATTTTGCAATACTTGACCTTCAAATACTTGACCTTTGATGAAATTTAGTTTCATTTTGTAACACTTGACTTTTGATGAAATGAAATTATCCTTTGATCTATCAATTGATCTTTGACTTAACTTTTCTTTATCTTTTTGTTGATTACAAAAAAGGGGGAGAAAGTTATGTCGTATATGCATTGATCAGTAATTGATTGGAATTCAATTAAAGCTTATTTGATTGATTAATTAATTAGAGTTATGTTGTATATGCATTGATTGGTTATGCTTTAATTGGCATTTATTTAATTAGTATCAAGTGACTTTGTATCAAGTGATACAAGCGATTTTGGATATGCATTAATTCAATTAAGCTTAAGTGAAAATTGAAATGACTAAATATCAAACACGAACAATTGATAATTTGAACTTCATAGGGGAAGCTACCTTATTCAGGGGAGCTTACTTATGAGGATCACTCTCTTGAAAATTTTAATTTAAGAATACTATGCATATACTCAATGTTTTTATAATCATCAAAAAGGGGAGATTGTTGACCCAACTATTGATTTTGATGATTAATAAAGGAATTGAGTATATTTATTTGATTACTAATGGATTTGACAAGATTTCAGGACTCAAAAATATTGATCAATTTAAATGAATTAAGAAACGTGTTTTGAATCAATTGCAAAACAAATTTCAAAGTTTCAGAACCTGGAGTCGACACCTAGAATTCTGGAGCCGACCCCATGGCCATTCAAATTTTCTTCTGATTTTTGATACGGTCCGGAGCCGACACCTAGAGTTTCGAAGCCGACACCCAGAGTTTCGAGTCGACACTTACAGTGTCTGGAGCCGACTCCGATGCGGGATAGAACGTTGATTTTTTGAGCATCTTGGAGCCGACACCTACAGTATTCGGGAGCCGACACCTGACGACGGCGAGCCGACACCTAACTTTTTCGGAGCCGACTCCTCGACGAACTTAGAACTTTCTATTTTTTAAAAAATGACTTGGAGCCGACACCTGAAAAGTTGGAGCCGACTCCAACCTGTCTGGGACAAAAATTTAAATTGCCAGATCAGCTCTAACGGTAATATTTCCTTTTTACCTAATTTCTAACGGATATATTTTGTTTCCAGGTACATTCCAATGGCTAGTTTACTTCCCAAAATGGATTAAAAGAAATCTATAAAAAGGGAAAAACACCCGTTTGAAAAGTGACGAAAAAAGAAAAATTTCAAATCAAAATCCGAGAAAGCATGAGCCTGAAACTCAAGAGAAAAGCACTCAAATTCAAATCCTTCCACTCCACAAAGCTCAAAGAAGAATCCAAGCATTCAATCTTGAAAAATCAAGGATTCTCAAAGAGGTAGAAGAAGCTCTGTTTTGAAGATTTTTCAACTTCTCATCCGCAACATTTGCAACGAATCAAAGCTGAGGCCTGATTCAACATCTCCAAAGAGAAGAGGAAAAGAAGAAAAGAAGAAAAGCTCAACTCCAATCTACTTCAAACAGGCTTTTCTAAACTTATTTATTCATTTTGAATATTTGCTCATTTGAGGAGCTTTGTATTATTGAAAAATACTTTTCATTCTTGTTTGTGCTGGTTCAATCTGGGGGATTGAACTAGTGGAGGTTGTATACCTCGGGTCAAGCTAGATAAGCTTGAGTTTAGGGTTTTGTGCTGGTGAGCCCAAAAAACCGGTGGGTTCGTTGTGATCCTGGGGAAAACAACAAGTTTTGAGTTGTGATCTTGTAAAACAACTCGACTGTAATCTAGTCGATTATAGTGTGGACCCAAGTGAATCTTGGGAGTGGACGTAGGTGTTGGATACACCGAACCACTATAAAATCATTGTGTTTGCCGTGCTTCCATTATCTCTATCTCTATTTCCTTGTTTGTGATTTATATTTGCATTGCATTTAATTTCATTTAGCTTAAAGCTAATAGTTTTCAAAAGGTTTAAATTTTTAAAGAACCCAATTCACCCCCCCTCCTTGGGTTGCCATCTAGGCCAACAGAGGCGTCTGTGACCGAGGGAGGAAGTCCGGGAGGGGAGACGAGACAAGGCGAGAGTCCCGCAATTGAGACCTCTCCCGCCAAAGTTTTGGAAAGGCTAGCACTTGGACTGGCTGAGTTGTTCGAGGAAGTCCAGGCCAAAATTCTGTCGGAGGAGGTAGGAAGTTGAAAGCTACCTAGTCGAAGGTTGCCCAGATCAGCACTTTGGGCGGAGATGGTCAGCCCAGCAGCTCAAACACGGCCATCGAGGAGGCATTTTCTGCTTTGATAGGTCGGCACCATATCCGGGCATGGATCCTTCGGTGGATAAATTCACTGACCTGGAATTGGTCGATGCCGCATTTGGCCAGTGGAATGTGGCCGAGAGCATTCACCTTCTCCCCGATATCGATAATCCCACCCTCATGAAGTTGGCGAGGGCCTACGCCTCCCGGGTGAGTCACTATTTCAGAGTAGTGGGTGCTTCCTAATTAATTTGATCGCGCGTTCTCACTCGTTTTTATCTTGTAGAATGCTTTGATCTCTCGGGCGCTGTGTTGGCGCTTGAGCTTGGTGATGGGGGCCGGCGTCCAGGCTAGGAGAGTCAGTGCCGAGCTTCGGTCGCAAGCGGAGGTGTCTGACATATTTGAAAAACTCTTGGCCGCTGGCAATGAGAGCTTGGCGAGGATGAAGGCATTGTATGATGCCACCCGAGATGACGTGTCCAAGCAAAAGCTCAAAGTAGAGGAGTTGCAGGGGCTCATAGCGAGGTGCGACGACGCGTGCTTGGAGCTATCCCGGGTTAGATCCAAGCATTCTGAAGAAATGAAGGCTGTAAAGAAACAGCATAGCGAAAGTCTGGACAGGCAGAAGAGAGAGGCCGCCGAGGATAGAGGTCGCCTGAGTAGAATGCTCGACGAAGTAGAGGAAAAGTTAAGGCGGCATGACGCGACATTGCCAACATGGGCGACAGTATCAAGTGGCATGAGAGGAAGATAACCCAGCTTAGCAATGAGCTCTCTCAAGCCGGGGGCGAAGTTGATGACAGGCAGTCGAGGATTAATGATCTTAAGAGCAGGGTCGAGCTGGTGAGAGCTGATAAATTGAGGGCCATGGACGAGGTCAAGGAGCTGACCAGGAGGCTGGCTCGGCTGGAGGAGGAGGTATGGTACCGTCTCCCCTTTTTTAACTTCCTCTATCGACTCACTATGTTATCGGCTGACTCAATTTTTACAGAAGGAAAGTTAGATGTGAGCCCTGCAAGGGGAACTGGCATCCAGCCGAGGAAGGAGTTTAGAGCTCGAGAGGGGGTCAGCGAGACCGAGGAACAGATCACCCTGCTGCAGAGTCAAGTCGCTGGAGCTGAGGGGCAGATCATCTCGTTGCGGAGTCAGGTGGCTGAGATCGAAATGCGGCTAGCCATGCTCAAGGGCGAACAAGACGCAACCTACTCCAATGCTTTCCAACTCGGGGTGGAGGACGTTCGGGGCAAGATATCTAAGGAGCATCCGGAATGGGACCTTTCTTTCTTGGACATCAAGGCTTCCGATGCCAGTGCCTCCGGGGATGAAGAAGAAGATGAGTACATCGATGCTTCGGACACTGACCTCGATACTACCCTGGGTCCCAGTGAGGCTATAGCTCCTAGGGGATATTCGCAGCCTGTTGCCAAGGAGGCAAAAAGACGTCCGAGACGGGCGAGTCGAGTCGTGCTTCCACAAGTGTAGTCGAGGGTTCTACCGAAATTGATCCAGCCTCTGACTTTTGAGAGATATTGTTGTGCTTGTTGTTTTTCCGACTTGTAACTTAGTTTGAAGTTCCCAAGGAATGATCTTTTGTCTCTATTCGATCGTCTTTCTCTGAGGGTCCCGAGTTTTATCCCAACCATGGCTTATTTGCGTGCTTGGTTGTTTTTGATTCGGGTATAAAAGGACATCTTGGTCGAGGCCAAGGTGTAGCGATAGCCTCGACAGGGGGGTCGATAAATGACATAGCCAAGACGAGTGGCATAATGACTCGCTCGGGGTCGAGATATAAACTAGGTCGGCTATGGCTGAAGGATAAAATAGGTCGGCCAGGGCCGACTGACAAGATAGCTCGGCTTGGGCCGAGTGACGAGATGGCTTGGCTGGGGCCGAGAGATGAGATAACTCGGCTAGGGCCGAGTGAGGAGATAGCTCGGCTAGGGCCGAGTGGGTCCATCTTATCAGGGGCGCGATCGTGGATGCGCCTACAACGAAAGAATGGGAGTTTGGTCCCGAGAAAGGGCGGTTTGCCGAATCTCTTGCTTCCTGTGAGTGGCCATTAGAGCGACGACGCGCGGCAAGGTCTTATGTCAGCAGCATGGGGGCTGATGGCTCGGGCGATTAGGGCTCTCGCTTGGGCGGTTTAAATATTCGTGGGTGGTAGGCCATCGTTAGCCATTTCCTCTGCCGATTATCTTCGCTGGTCTAACCGGGCTTGCGGTAGAGGGATGGCTTCCAAAGATGGAGGGTCGGCTGGAGCACCAGCCAACGGTGTCAACACCCGATGGGGGGCCTGCAGGGACCGCACCAAGGCGATCATCGACGGGGAGGTTTTGGCCTCATTGTTCGCAAGTCGTGAGCGACTCCAACAGGTGACCGAGCAATATATGATTGCTTTCACCAGGAAGATCATGCACCTTCGTGCGGTCAACGATCGGCTGGAAAAGCGCATGGCGTCCCTCCAGCAGCAGGTGTGTAATCCGATAATGGAGCGAGGGGAAGGTTCGGCAGTTCCCGTAGAGAACGATAAGTCACTATGAGGGCTGATGTATTTTTGTTTCTTTTTTGTCACTCCCTTTATGATGAATGAAAAGAGTAGTTTACGTAGCCTTTGTGTTTGCTTTCGTTTTGAGGTGCTTGCTTCCACCGCGCGAGTCTTATAAGCGATCGATCCCTTAGGGGTTCCTGGTTGTCCTCGCTCGGCTCGGGGTGATGTCCAGCGTCCGATCATGCTGGACTGGAGATTGATACTTCGGTTTGTTTCGAAGTATAAAAATAGCTTTGGTCTTTGGGGGGGGGCACAGGGCGACCCCTAGGTCCCCACAAGCAGTTGAGCTGAAGCGGGAAATATCGAGGGTCATTATCGAGGAGCAATTGGCTTTTGTGCTTTTTTTTAAATCCTGCCAGTGCTCTGTCTTTTCCAAGGCGAGTTATTTTCGTTTCACCGAAGTGGATGATACGTCTCTGTAACCAACAAAAAGCTGCCTCGGCACTTTCCAAGGGGCTTTTATAACGTTGATCTTTTTCAATGTAGGTCATTTTGGCGTACGATGCAAGCACTTATTCGCCATTGGAGGATGTGCTTTCCCTGGGGGATCTCCCAGGCCTGCCTGTATCCGTAAGATCGGCGGGCGATTTTCTGCATTCAAAATTCGTGATTCGGGATCAGAAGAGATCTCTTGGCATGCGTCATGGTTCGGGCGATGCGCTTGGCGCGCAACGAGGGATGCTGCTTTCATCCTGGGAGGCCACATAGTGGTGTGGATTAGGCTTTTCGAATCTCGAGGCTTTCGGTTCTGATAGCTGCTCCCGATTCGCCCTCGCCTATAAAAAGGGGAAAGAAGGGGCCATGTTGGGCCATCCCAGAGTTTTCTTCCCTGTGAAAGTCTTCATGATGTTTGTCTCTCCGGGGATTAGAGTGGGAGGACCGAGCTTTCCTTTTGTGAGTCATTTTCCCCCGGATAGCTGGGGTGATAGAGGAGCCGTTGGAGAGTGGCTCGCCCTCGGGGGATGAGTCCTGGAGATCATATGGAGAGCGCACAGGAGGTCCACAGAGATCACATGGAAAGCGCACATATGCGCTTCTTGTGTGTCCTTTGTGGTTTGTCATGGGGGACGTAAGGTAGGAGGGTTACGTGCGACCCCCTTGACTTACCTGAACTTCGCCTCCTCTCCTGATTTGGTTCCCTCAGCTCATCCGCCCGGGGGCGTCTTTCGCTCCGCAAGGAGGGAGGTGAAGGCGTGTTGTCAGCTAGTACATTGCCTTTTGACTCGGGCAATGGCGGGCTGTACACACGCGATTTAGGGGGAGTGGCCCAGCATCGGCGTCCATGGATTTTCTTCCCACGGGTCGAGGGCTCCATGGACGGGCGGACTAGGAGAAGGCTCGTCCACCCTTTCTGATTTCTCTGATACCTCGGGCTAGATGTCGAGATATCATCGTTAACCGAAGTTGACTGGAGCAGTTCGGCCGAGTTATTTACTCATTTTTATCTTTCATGCTTTGGCGCACTTGTAACTCCTCTCAGGAGGTTGTAACTTTTCTTTTGAATAAAGAAATTTTTCATTCCTTTTTCTTTTGGCCTTTGTCTCTTTCGTGTCGAGGAGTCGTTACTCCTATGATGTACTTTTTATGTTATCGCATATTTCGGCGATGCTCGGTCCTTTCTGAGGCCAAGACACAATGATCATGCTCAGTTCGGTCGGGGCTTGCGAGCTACCCGAATCCTAGTCAAGCTGTGAAGATCATTTAGTTCGGCCGGGGCTTATAAGCTGCCCGATCTGAATTAAGCTGTGAAGATCATTTAGTTCAGCCGGGGCTTATAAGATGCCCGAATCCAAGTTAAGCTGTGAAGATCATTTAGTTCGGCCGGGGCTTATAAGCTACCCGAATCCGAGCTAAGTTTCGGCCTGGGTGTATAGTTGGAGCTCATAGCTCTACTCGACTGTGGCTTGGCAACTTGGTTCAGGATCCGGCGCGGCCGAGGTTTGGAAGTCCAGAATTCGAAGAGATAGTTTGGTTGTCACCGAGGCTCTTGATATTTCACCTGATCTTTGTGGAGTTTGGCGTGGACCGTCAAAGGAAAAAGGGTGACGCGTGGGGGCACCCGATATTTATGATTTTGGCGGTTTCCGAGGAAAGCGAGCCAGTGCCAGTTGCTGGCGTGCCTTTCCACTTTTTTCGCATTTTCCCAAAGGCAGCTGATTTGAGGGAGTTCGGCGGATTTTTCGAGAGTATTTTTACTCCGCGTGGGCCCGGTAGATCGAAAGGAAGCCGGTCCCAAGAGAAGGAGGAGGGGAGTTCTCGAGTACTCCGCGGATGCTTAGCAACTTTTCTCGGGAGGGGGCGCGACCCCTCGCGTCCCGTGAGTTCATACGCGTGGCGGGTTTTCGCGGGTCGAAGTTAAAGACTTGATCGATTGAGATGCCTGCTGGGCACAGTTTAAATACGGACCAGAGAGGTGCTCGTGCTGGTCATCCTTACTGGCCGGTCCCGACAAATTTCTGAGCATCGACATGGCCTCCGGCGATGCACGATGATCCATTGAGGCACCTGACGGCGGCGCCGGTGGCCAGCGGGGGTCTCAGGAGAGCCAGGTTCTTGTGGCCGTCGATGGGGTGGCTCTGGCGACGGCGTTCACAAGCCATGAGCGGCTGCAGAGGGTGGCCAAAAGATATCTATCGGCTTCTACCAGGGAGGTCGAGTTCCTCCGCCGCATCATTGGCCAACAAGAAGGGGAGATAGCGTCCCTTCGTCAACAGGTCGTCGAGCTGTCTCGGCGGGAGGAGGGCCCGGTGGTTCCTGGGGAGGACAGTAAGCCCCTGTGAGGGCTCTTTTTGTCCCTGTTGTCATTTTTCTTTCTTAGTCAATGGAGACGAGAACTTTGTAACTGGCGTATTTGTTTTTATTTTCAAAATGTTTGCCAATGTCGATCGGGGCTTGTCAGCTACCCGAGTTCGAGCGAAGTCTAGGAGATCGTGTAAGTCGGCCGGGGTTTGTGAGCGACCCGGATCCGAACGTAGCTTAGGAGAACTCTTAGGTCGATCGGGGCTTGTAAGTGGCCCGAATCCGAACATAGTTTTAGGAGAACTCTTAGGTCGGCCGAGGCTTGTAAGCGGCCCGAATCCGAGCTGAGTTTTAAAGATTGTTTAGGTCGGCCGGGGCTTATAAGCTTCCCGAATCCGAGCTAAGTTTTGGAGACTGTTTAGGTCGGTTGGGGCTTGTAAGCGGCCCGAATCCGAACGTAGTTTTTAGGAGAACTTAGGTCGGCCGGGCTTGTAAGCGGCCCGAATCCGAGCTAAGTTTTGAAGATTATTTAGGTCGGTCGGGGCTTGTAAGCTGCCCGAATTCGAGCTAAGTTTGGAGACTGTTTAGTCGGCCGGGGCTTGTAAGCGGCCCGAATCCGAGCTAAGTTTTGAAGATTGTTTAGGTCGGCCAGGGCTTGTAAGCTGCCCGAATCCGAGCTAAGTTTTGGAGACTGTTTAGGTCGGCCGGGGCTTGTAAGCGGCCCGAATCCGAACGTAGTTTTAGGAGAACTCTTAGGTCGGCCGGGGCTTGTAAGCGGCCCGAATCCAAGCTAAGTTTTGAAGATTGTTTAAACCGGCCGCAGTATTCTATTTCGAATCGTATTTCGGCCCGGCAGAAGTATGGAGATTCGACACAAATAGCTCGGTTATTACCGAGAACGAGCCGAAGGCATCCATTTCTTATCGGATCTTTTTCAAGGAATCGATCATGCTGTAAATGAAAGTAATGAGATGCCAGAGTTATGAATAGAGCAGGTCAAAGAGGCATACCCTACTGATAATATATGCGGAGGTTGTCCGAATTCTACGTCCGGGGGATGGACTTTCCACTCAGATCCTAAAGCTTGTTGGTGCCAGGTCCAATGACTTCTGCTACTTGGTAGGGGCCTTCCTAGTTCGGTAGAGCTTCCTTTGCTCCAGAGGTTTGGAGACGGATGCTTTCCAGAGAACGAGGTCGCCGGGCGAGAAGGACTTCCCTTTGACTCTGGAGGCATGGTAGCGGGCTACTCTTTGCTGGTATGTGGCCACTCTAATTCAGGCTTTTTCCCTGATCTCTTCCACCAAGTCGAGGTCGGTGCGGAGCTACTCGTCGTTGGCTTCTTCCGAGTAGCCTTTCACTCGCGGAGAGGGGAGGCCTATCTCCACGGGGATGACGGCTTCTACTCCAAATGCCATTGGAATGGGATCTCGCCGGTGGGGATTCTCTGGGTAGTGCAATAGGCCCATAAAATGTGGTGATGCTCATCCGCCCATCTGCCTCGGGCCCTGACGAGCCGAGCTTTAATCCCCTGGAGCAGGGTTCATTTGTTACCTCGGCGATGGGTGATGTCGTGCTCTTCACAGAACTCCTTGAACTTTGTATTATCAAACTGCTTGCCGTTGTCAGTGATGATGGTATGTGGGAGACCGAAGCGACAAATGATGGATCTCCATATGAAATCTCTGGCTCGAGCTTCGGTTATTTGAGCCACCGCTTCGGTCTCGACCCACTTGGTGAAGTAATCAATGGCGACGAATAGAAACTTCCTCTGTCCGGTGGCGAGGGGAAAGGGGCCAAGAATATCCATCCCCCACTTAGCAAAGGGCCAAGCGAGGAAATGGGAATCAGGCCGCTGGAGGGGAGCCTCTGAATGTTGGAGTGCCTCTGGCAGGGGTTGCAGGTTCGGACGAGATCATCGGTGTCCTTTTGCATAGTTGGCTAGTAGTACCCTTGGCAAAGCACCTTGTGGCGCAGAGACCGGCTCCCCAAATGGTTGCCGCAAATTCCTTCGTGCACCTTCCGAAGGGCATAGTCGGCCTCAGATGGGCGAAGGCATCTGAGAAGCAGCATAGAGAAAGACCACTTGTAGAGCTGGTCGTCAATTAGTATGTAGCGGGTGGCTTGCAGCTTCAATTTTCTCGCTTCCCTGCGGTTGGCTGGAAGCGACCCCTCTTTTAGATACTTCAAAATAGGGTCGAACCAGGATGGCTCGGCCTCGACTTGCATCACTCGGTCTGATTCGGCGATGCTGGGCTTCTCCAAAATTTCTAAAGGGAATTTTCGATCGGAGTCCATCGACTCCGCCATTGCCAACCGGGATAATAGGTTGGCACGAGCATTTTTGGCTCTGGGAATCTGGATAATCTCGAATTCGGAAAAATGAGAGAGAAATTTCGCACCTCTTGGAGATACCAAATCATGTTTGGCTCCCAGGCCTCAAACTCGCCCTGCACATGTCCGGCTACCAACTGGGAGTCGATGAAGGCAGCCAGCTTCCCACCTTCAGGTCACGGGCGATTCGGAGCCCGGTGAGCAAAGCTTCATATTCGGCCTCGTTGTTGGAAGCTGGGAAGGAAAATCTGATGCCGTACTCAAAAGTCGCTCCTTCCGGCTAGTTAGGACTAGACCACCCCCAGAGCCACCAGCGTTGGAAGATCCGTCGACATGGAGCAGCCATCGGGCGCTTGGCTTTGGATGTTCGGAGGAATCCGGAGCGGAGCCATCTTCCGGGATGGTGCACTAAAGGAGGAAGTCGGCTAGGACTTATGCTTTGATGGCCAGGCAAGGTTGATATTGGATGTCATGCTCGCTCAACTCGACAGCCCACTTAGCCATCCTTCCTGATGTCTTGGGGCGATGGACTACTGCCCTGATGGGCTGGTCGGTGAGGACTGTCACAGAATGTGCCTGAAAATACGGCTGCAACCTCCGAACTGATGTTATCAGGGCTAGCACCAGCTTTTCGACTCGGGTGTACCTTGTTTCAGCATTTTGGAGCAGTTTGCTAACATAATAGGTTGGATTTTGGGTCTTCTCCTCCTCTCTGACCAAAACCGAGCTGACCGCACCTTCAAAAACCGCTAGGTACAGAAACAACGTTTCTCCTGGATTGGGGCTGCTGAGGAGAGGCGGCGAGCCGAGATACTTCTTGAGGTCTTCGAATGACTTCTGGCACTCGGGGGTCCATTAGAAGTTCTTGGCAGATCGGAGGGCTTTGAAGAAAGGGAGGCTCCTTTCGGCCGACCGAGCAACGAAGCGGTTGAGGGCCGCGATTCTACCCATCAGGCGTTGGACCTCTTTGACGGACGAAGGTGGCGCCATTTGCTAAAGGGCTTGAATCTTCTGCGGGTTGGCTTCGATGCCACGCTGAGAAACCATAAAGCCCAAAAATTTTTCTGAGGCGACGCCGAAAGCATATTTTGCCGGATTGAGCTTCATTCGATACTTCCGGAGCGTCGCGAAGGTCTCTGAAAGGTATTCAATATGCTGGGAAACCCTCTTGCTTTTAACCAGCATGTCATCAACGTAGACCTCCATATTCCGACCGATCTGCTCCTTGAAGATTTTGTTTACTAGCCTTTGGTAGGTGGCGCCCGCATTCTTTAGACCAAATGGCATGACCCGGTAGCAATAGGTTCTCAGTCGGTTATGAAGGCTATTTTTTCTTCATCCTCGGCAGCCATCCGGATTTGATTATAGCCTGAATAGGCATCCATGAAGGTTAGCATCTGGTGGCCGGAGGTGGCATCTACGAGCTGGTCGATCCGAAGGAGAGGGAAACTATCCTTCGGGCAGGCTTTGTTTAGGTCGGTAAAGTCGATGCAGATCCGCCATTTGCCGTTCGACTTCTTCACCATAACAACATTAGATAACCAGCTTGGGTAATTTACCTCCCGAATGAAGTCCGCCTTAATGAGCTTGTTGACCTCCTCCTCAATCGCTCTCTGTCGATCGGGAGCGAAACTTCTTTTCTTCTGTTTTATAGGTCGAAACATCTCGTCCACACTAAGGCGGTGGATAAGAACATCTTGGCTGATCCCAGACATATCCAAGGCTGACCAGGCGAAGACATCGGCATTCCTCCGGAGAAAATTGATCAGCTCCAACCGAATCTCCCCTTTCAGCATCGATCCGATCCTTACAGTTTGGTCAGGCCGAGCTTCGTCTAACAGCACTTCCTCCAGCTCTTCGGCTGGCTCTCCTCGTTGCTCGGCGAAATCCTCCCGAGCATCCAGTCCATCAACTTCGGGTAATCTGGATTGTAGGCTAGTGACGAAACATTGCTGAGCTATCGCTTGGCTTCCCCGGACTTCACCTACCCTTGCTCGGTGGGGAACTTCATGACCAGATGCGGGATGGAGACGGCGGCCTTGAGAGACATAAGGCCGGGTCTTCCCAGGATAGCGTTGTAGGGGGACCGAAGCTTGGTCACCAAAAAGTCTGCATACATGATGGCCACGCGGGGCCAGGTTCCTGCACGGACCGTCAAGGCGATGATTCCCTCTGGGATAATGACATCGCCGGTGAACCCCATGAGGGTGGAGTCCACGGCCTGAAGATTCCCTATGAGAAGCTTCATCTTTACAAACGCATCAAGGTACAAAACATTGACAGAGCTTCCACTATCGACCAAAATTCGGCTTACATCATAGTTGTTTAGATTCAGGGATATAACTAATGCGTCGTCATGTGGGAACTGTATCCCTTGGAAGTTGTCATCAGAGAAAGAAAGTTCACCAGGCCGCGCTTTCTTTGGTGTCGGCCTTCTTCTTCGTCCCTCCCGCCTGAAGGACCACCGACCGCCTCGACGACATTAATGTGACCAGCAACTGGCGGATTAGGAGGAGGAGGTTGCTGCTGGGGCTTAGGTCGGCGATCGTCCCCGTTCCTTGGCTCGGGAGCTTCTCTGAAACGGTCTAGCCTGCCCCGCTGAATGAGCCGTTCGATCTCATTTTGAGTTGCCAACACTCTTCAGTGTCGTGGCCATGGTCGCAGTGATAGCGGCAGTATTTGGCAGGGTCCCTATGGGCAGTGTTTCCTCGGAGAGGGGGAGGTCGAGGGAGCTGGCGCTCGATCTCCATGAGGATCTCCGCTCTTGGAGCAGTGAGCGGAGTGAACCGATGGAATCTCCTAGGCGGGCTCCGGGAATGGTCCCTTGGTGGCGGCTGGGGGATCCTCTGGCGGTGAGGCGGACTTGGCCGGCGGGCAGGTCGGTGCCTATCGGGGCCCCCGGTCTCTTTCTTTTTTGTTAGCTCGGCACGGGTGGCTCTCCGCGATTCCTCGACTCTGGAATATTTGTCAGCCAGGGCCATCATGTCGGAGAGGTTCGGGGGGTAGCTGACATTCAGCGCCAGGTAGAAATCGCTCTCCTTCAAAATTCCACCAGCGAGGGCGGACATGGCCACCTCGTGATTAAGGTGGTCGACTTCCAGCATGGCCGCGTTGAAGCGGCTGAGGTACTTCTTCAAGGACTCCCCCTCTCTCTGCTTAACTTCAGAGAGGGAATCAGACCTCCATCGGTGGCGGCAGCTACTGACAAACTGGCTGATAAAGAGACGGCTCAGGTCATCGAAAGAATTGATGGAACCTGGCTTCAAAGCATTGAACAAGGTGCGGGCAGACCCTCTGAGGGTGGATTGGAAGGCGCGACAGAGGGTTGCATCCGATGCTCCATGGAACATCATTATTGACCGGAAGCTGCTAAGGTGATCACGGGGTCGGAGGCCCATGGTAGGGATCAATGGCGGGCAGCTTGACGTAGGAGGAAATTACTTCCTCCATAATCTTCTTGAGAAGGGGACACCCTGCTCCACATTACCACGGAGCGGATGGGCTTGCTTGGCGGCGTCAAGCTCTTGATGCATCTCTTGGAGCTGGCGGCGGATCTCCTCGTCAGGAAGAGCAGGAGGGGCAGGACGAGGAGGACTGGAGCGGTGTTGAATCGTGGCGAGAGTACATCGAAGAGAGGGATCGAGCTCGTCGAGGCCCGGGGAGATCTTTGCCGTGGGCTCGCTGAGGAGCCGGCTCGGCTTCCTTGGGACAGTGAGGAGGGTCCGCGACTCTATGCGGACCGAAAGAAGAGATCGCCGGATGTGCGGGGGCCGCTTCCTCCTCAGGGGAGTGAGGGACATGAGCGGCCGGGTGGAGGGCCTCTGGATGCATATGAATCAGGCTGGCCAGGGCCTGCACCTGCTGGACCAGTAAAGCGAACTGGTCCTGGGTCACCAGGGCTGCCGATGTGAAGGGGTCTCGACCGGCGGTGGTGGAGGTGCGACGTTGCTCACTGGATCAGGCCTTTGAGAGGCGGCCTGATCTCAAACACCAGAGGTAGCCTTCTTTTGGTTGGCCATGGGAGGAGTTTCTCACGGACTAAGATCCTTGTCTTCTGGATTACAAGTTTTTAGGGACTTGAAGGCCCTTCCTCTAGCGCCAATCTGTTGCTGCTGAGATCCGTACTCCGAATCGGGCGCGAAGGGGGCTTCGTCCTGGGTGGACCTGCAAGACAGTCCTCACGCGAGAAGGCATTGGGGGTGGCCCTCTGCGGAAACCCTCGACGCTCAAGTCAGTGAAGATCGACATCAACAAAATGAGGAGAAGGCTCTCGCCGGAGAGTTCCTCCAAAGGGCTCTGAGTAGAGCAGCAATGGCAGAATCGAAGGGAGAGAGAGAGGGAGAGAGTGAGCGAGTGTGCGAAAGAGGAGGGAACTGTGTCCGAGAGCGCATACTTGAGGGAGTCCAGAGTCGTGATATTTATATAGGATCACCTGATTGTTAGAAGGGCATCGTGGGTCCGAAGGCTGTTGAGATTCGAATCCGATCTGTTATAAATCTGGTAGGATTCGTATCTGGTTAGTTAGAGGATTGACGGCTGGGAGAGCTTGTTAATGTCTTGAGATCGGGTGGGGACTAGACCTCAGGGCCCTAGGCCACTCCCGATATGATTCCTGCCTTGAAGCTCAAGGATTCAAGCTTTCCCGTGTCAGATTCCGTAGAGGGTCGATATCGCTCGGGCTGGGCAGATCTATAGGGGCAGCTTGGCGACCGAAGCTAAGGAGGGAGATGGGTCGGCCGAGGTCGAGAGATGAAGATAGGTCGGCTGGAGGAGCCGACGGGCGATAGTCGATAACTCGGCTGGGGCCGAGAGATGAAGATAGGTCGACTGGAGGGGCCGACAGGCGATAGTCGATAGCTCGGCTGGGCCGAGAGATGAAGATAGGTCGGCTGGAGGAGCCGACAGGCGATAGTCGATAGCTCGGCTGGGGCCGAGAGATAAAGATAGGTCGGCTGAAGGAGCCGACAGGCGATAGTCGATAGCTCGGCTGGGCCAAGAGATGAAGATAGGTTGGCTGGAGGAGCCGACAGCGATAGTCGATAGCTCGGTTGGGGCCGAGAGATGAAGATAGGTCGGCTGAGGAGCCGACAGGCGATAGTCGATAGCTCGGCTAGGACCGAGAGATGAAATAGATCGGCTAGAGGAGCCGACAGATGATAGACGATAGCTCGGCTGGGGCCTAGATGAGATCCGTACCTCGAGAATCCCTGGCTTGGTGAAGGGCCAAGGCACTCCGACCTACCGGGGCCGACTTGTCCTTAGCGAGTGCCACACAGCGAACGAGAGTCGGGGCTAACCTTAGCCGCGTACATGATTATTGATGCGTAACGATTTTTACCCCTCAACAAGTAGTGTCGGCATAATGTGCTAGATCAACATTAAAATTTCTTAATTAATATGCGATTGAAAATTTTCTATTAAAGCCTTCTATTTATTATAATTTATTTATTTTTTTATATTTCAAAACTAGTTAAAAAAGAAGAAAATCATTTTCCATGTATTTCCTAGACCAAGTTGGTCTGAACAATAAAGTTAATGTTTGAAGGCTTAGCTTGTGCAGAGCTATTTTTTTACATATTTTTATTATTTTTTAGTTCATCATTTAAATGTCCAGTAAAAATCTAACTATTAAACCTTCTATTTGTTATAATTTTTTATATTATATTATTTTAATAATAGTGGGAGAAAAAGAAAAACATCCTTATCTGCATTTTATGGGGCTATTAAGAACGGCACCCATATTAATTATAGGTGTTTCTGTATGGAAGCCTGGCTTATGCATTTTCTTTGTTTACATTATTATAATTTATTATATTATTATATTATATTTTATGAACAGTTGGAAAAGAAGATAATCATATCCTATGCATTGTGCAGGGTTAGAATTAATAACATCAAAATTAATGATTGATGTAAGAATTATTTATAGCAATACTAACAAAATTTTTATTACACAGCATCTACATTAGTGATCGATGTGCTCTAATTCCTTGTCTTTTTGTTTTAGTTATAAATGAACGTACTAAATATATTAAAATAATATTTTATACTAAGTTAGATATTTGAATAGAGGCTTTAAAATAAAGTTTTAAGATTAGTAGAACTAAAATTGAATACATGAAATATAATTTTAGTGGAAGTGAAAATATAAATGAAGAATTGCAAGCCAAGAGATAAGGAGTAAAAAATTTAGGTATTTAGGATCAATTATCTAGCAAGAAGGTGAATTAGGTGAAGATGTCAATCATAGAGTTACAGTAGGATGGATTAAATGGAGTGCTTTGGAAGTATTGTATGATCGGCGCATTCAATTAAAATTTAAAAAAAATTATAAAACTGCTGTTAGGCCGGCTATGGTATAGGAGCAGAGTGTTGGACAATACTGAAACAATATGTTAATAAATTAAGTGCAACAAAAATGCATATGTTAAGATGGATATGTGGTAAAACTTTAAAAGATGGAATTAGAAATAAACATATAAGAGAAATGATAGGAGTAGCCCCAATTAAAGATAAAATAAGATAAAATAGATTATGGTAGTTTGTACATATACAACGAAGACCTTTAGATGGTCCAGTTAGAAAGAGTGATCTTTTAACAATCTATGGTAAGGATAGAGGTAGAGATAGACCTAAACTAACATTAATAGAAATAATTAAAAAAGATATAACTATTCGTAATTTGAATGTCAACTTAATTAGTTCTGAATAGAGCAAAGTGAAGGAAGCATATTCATGAAGCCGACCCCATGTACTTAAAAAAAGGATTAGATGAGTTGAG
>UESW01004379.1:765639-938711 GCA_900491605.1 Calamus simplicifolius
TTGTGATTTTATAGCATACCGGGGCATTGATTAAATATTTTGCTGATGTGTTTCGTCGACAGTGTTCTCTATGCTAAAACAGCCAGTCATAGCTTATAGCTTGTTGGCATTTGAGAAGAGTTATAACATTTGAACCCAACGATGGCAACTTCTTTGTATTTCTTCTCTTCCCTACACATGCAGACTATTAGAAAAGTGATTAGTTGTCCCTATCAACCCACTTACTTCATGACATCTGGTCTATCCTTCGAAATGTTCACAGAGTCCAGATCTGTCATGTCGTATCGAAAAACCAATGCTGTTGATGATTGGGTGGTAGCCTCTGTGGCCTATAATTCCGGCATTTGGACTTGGATCTAGAGAGACCCATATCCTCTTGTACTTACGCAAATCTTATTTTCTGATCTTTCTGGATGACTTGCACTAGACTGTGTAATCATTCGCTTGTACCAAAAAAATGATCAGTTTTTAGATGCCTAGCTATAAATTTCAGGTAGGCTGATAGGGGCATGGAGGTGCTTGTTTTATTGGGTTGGCCCAAAGGGCTCTGTGGCCTGGCATAGATATTCAACTGGATGTTCAACAAGACTTGATTGTTAGTCCAGTTCAAAACTTTATAAACATTTTTTTTTGGAGGGAAAAGTCTTTCTACATTGCCTTCAGTGCAAAATGGTCTGCATCGAGTACAGTGATTCACATGTGTATAAGCCCATACATCTACAGTGCGGAACCTATGAGCAGACCTTTCGGTGTGAGCTCATGCATAGGCAATCACCGTGCCCGATGCAGGCCATCCTACACTAGATGGTTGTGCATGGTTGAATGGCATGATAATTGTGCATGGTTGGGTGGCATGATAATTTATGATCTTCGAGCATGGTGATGGACCAATATAACACCGTACTATCAGCACTGGTTCAAACATTCGAGTTCTTATTTTCATCGGCATGTTTTCATTACAAGAAAGTATGGTATTTATGGTGAATCTATCACGTCGAAATATTTTCGTCATTATCAGTTTATTTATAACGGCGAAATAAAAATTAAATTCGTCGTAAAACCTATTTATTATGGTGAAATAATTTTTTACCGTAATAAAAAGACTTATTACAACGAATTTTAATATTCGTCGTAATAGGTCCCGGTTATATTTTAGGATTTTAATTTTTTTTTTCATTTTATTATGGCGAAAGAATTTTTTTGTCGTAATAAAAAGACTTATTATGATGAATTTTAAAATTCGTCGTAATATGTCCCTGTTATTTTTAGGATTCTAATTTTTTTATTTTTCTTTCGTTTATTACGGCGAAATAATTTTTTACCGTAATAAAAAGACTTATTACGACGAATTTTAATATTCGTCGTAATAGGACCCAATTATATTTAGTATTTAATTTTTTATTTTTCTTTCATTTTATTACGGCGAAAGAATTTTTGCCGTACTAAAAAGTCTTATTACGACAAATTTTAAAATTCATCGTAATAGGTCCCGGTAATATTTAGGATTCTAAATTTTTTTATTTTTCTTTCATTTTATTACAGCGAAATAATTTGTCGCCGTAATAAAAAGACTTATTACGATGAATTTTAAATTCATCGTAATAGGTCCCGGTTATATTTTAGGATTCTAATTTTTTTTTATTTTCTTTCGTTTTATTACGGCGAAATAATTTTTCTCCGTAATAAAAAGACTATTACGACAAATTTTAACATTCGTCGTAATAGGTCCCGGTTATATTTTAGGATTTTAATTTTTATTTTTTCTTTCATTTTATTACGGCGAAAGAATTTTTCGCCATAATAAAAAGACTATTACGATAAATTTTAAAATTCGTCGTAATAGGTCCCGGTTATATTTTAGGATTCTATTTTTTTATTTTCTTTCATTTTATTACGGCGAAATAATTTTTTGCCGTAATAAAAATACTTATTACGATGAATTTTAAAATTCATCGTAGTAGGTCCCAGTTATATTTTAAGGTTTTAATTTTTTTTCGTTGTATTACGGTGAAAGAATTTTTTGCCATAAAAAAAGACTTATTACAATGAATTTTAAATTCATCGTAATAGGTCCTGGTTATATTTTAGGATTCTAATTTTTTTATTTTTCTTTTATTTTATTACGTGAAATAATTTTTCACCGTAATAAAAAGACTTATTACGATGAATTTTAAAATTCGTCGTAATAGGTTCCGTTATATTTTAGGATTCTAATTTTTTTTCCGTAATAAAAAGACTTATACGACGAATTCTAATTAATATTCATCGTAATAGGTCCCAGTTATATTTTAGGATTTTAATTTTTTTTATTTTCTTTCATTTTATTACGTTTAATAAGTCCCAGTTATTTTCGCCGTAATAGATAGCTATGACGGCAAAAATAAGTCGCAGTAATAAGTTTTTAATATTTTTAAATTTAAATAAAAATCTATTACGGCCGTAATAGGTGATATTACGTCGAAAATCGTCGTAATAAGTTTTTATTAAATTAATTTTTTTAAAAAATATATAACGACGATATGGTTTGCCGTAATAGGCATCTATTACGACGAAACTAAGTCGCCGTAATAAGTTATTACGACAACATGTTATTACGATGATTTTTTAATTTATTACGATGAATTTTTATCATCGTAATAACTTACTACGACGACTTTGATACCTATTGCGACGAATTAATTCATCATAATAAGTCATTTTTTGTAGTGTTTTATTGCCTTAAGTTGCTAAATTAAGCTAAGTATAAATAATCTTTACCCAAGCTGCTTTTTTGTCATGTAGAACCATGAATCTGGAATTGCACTGTGCCATATGGGGTCACTGCCTTAGGCTTTAATAGCTTTCAATGGCCGAGCACACCCTATTGAACCTTCTTGGCATCTGTCAGGATTGGATTTGCAAATGCCTGTCCCTGCGTTTCTACAATCTGCTACCGTTCATTTCAGTGAACCACGGAAGCCATGGCTTGAGATTGGGTACCCAGCACTGCAAGAAATGCGGAGAGCCCACTTTAGCCACTCCAATGAGTTCGTAAGGAGCTGTAGTGCTGTGGAGAGAAGGCATGTAACAGGCTGGCGAAGGAAAGGATCTCTTGCTGATCTCAACTCCTCCTTGGTTAGATTATTTGATTACATGGATCATGGATAGTTCAATTTCATTGCAAAGTTAACATACTTCAGAGGGAAGAAGGCATATCCTTCAGTCTCTGCTCAGGCTAGCTCTGTATACACTTATAAGAGTGAAATTCAACTAATTTGTACATAAGGAGAGGCCCAATGGCCCCTCCATGGATACATATGGGAATACTAGGCGAACCTTTATAAGATCATCTATTTTGAGGTGGAAAAGTTCAACCAACAGCAATCTTTTCTCAGCCTTGTTCATGTATTCAGATGATGATTCATATTAAGATTCCATTATTAATTGTTGAATAATATTCTCATATGTAGGAAACTTTCTTTTCTGCCCTGCAAATTTTTATTCAGCCTCGGCAAGCAACATATTATGTAAACCACTGAACTCCCTCCTGATTGCAGCTGTTTGAAGTGAGTCCTGGGACACAAAAAGAACAGAAAAAAGAAAAGCATGAAGCGGTGTGATGTGCAGTTATGTCATATGGAGCTTGGATAGCTCTGTTACACATTTCACTTTCTATTCATCAACAGGATCTTGTAATCAACTAATATGGTTATCTATTTTGATGGTTTATCATGAGATTACTTCATCAGCTTGTTCTCTTACATTCTCAGTATCCTCTTCTTAGATCATAACCAATCCAAGTCTTGGTAGAATTTCCGGCTAAAGATCCGACAACCTCGACGCTGTCATTTTGCAATTAAGTGGGTCATCCAAACACCAATTGAAATACTGCTGAACAGAATAAACTGCAAGGTTTTTAGGAAGGCCAAGCTTTATGCAGTCCCAGATAACTATAGTCCTATTATGTATGGTGTTGCTGATGCTTTGCTTGTAAACCAATTATACAAGGTGATTGTTTATAGCTGAGCTAAGGTCATGCTTTCTTCTGTGAGCCAATCATGGTTAGGCCCAGGCCCCTGCTTGTTTCCTCGCTGAGTGAGCTAGTATGAGCCCCTTGACGAGCTAAGTCTATGATTTTCATGATTAATAGCTTGATTCATTATGTAAGAGCTCATGCTAAAATGTGTTTAGTCTCACATCAGCTATGCGTTGAATGAATTTTAGATACTTATATAAAATCAAAAAATTCTAAATAAGGCTCTGGATTATTACACACTAGATACCTTGAGGCCAATATAGCCTACTTGGTGCTGCATGCAACACCTCCTATTTGCCAGACTTTTAAAACCATCAGGTGCTCTGTTTTGCCATACAAATTTCATCAGACACAATAAGATGTCAAATATGATTTCATGGATCTTTTTTTCCCCCTTCTAAGCATAATCATAGGAGCACTATTGATTGGAATTATCTGTTTAAAGGCTTGGAAAACACTTCCTAAGATTCAAGCACAGAATGTGGTGCAACTGCTGAAATATGGCGAACATTGACTCTTGCATTATTGTGCACCGACGCAACCTTCTATTCCACCACCAACCAAACAAGTTGAATACTGATATGGCTGGTAATGCCATGTGGGCGTTAACGACAGAACCAACTGACGACAGAGACCAAACAGTGCGACCCCGCTCTTCAGCGGCCCCCGCTTCTCCAAAATGGCCCTCGGCGGCTCCATTTCTTCAAGGCGGCCCCGCTCTTCAGCGGCCCCCCGCTTCTTCAAGGCAGTCCTCGGTGGCCCCACTTTTCCAAGGCGGTCTCAATTCTCCAAGGCGGCCCGTTATTCAACGGCCCCTCGCTTCTTCAAGGCGGCCCTCGGCAGCCCCACTTCTCCAAGGCGGCCCCGCTCTTCGGCGGCCCTCCGCTTCTCCAAGGCGACCCTCGGCGGCCCCGCTTCTCTAAGGCAGCCCTTGCGGCCCCGCTTTTTCAAAGCGGCCCTCGATAGCCCCCGCTTCGAGGCGGTCCTCACCCTAGAATCAGCCTCAGCGCTGGCCACAATGCCAGCCTCCACGTCAGCTCCCGGGCGAGCCGCGGTGCCTACGTGGCCCCCCGCGTGAGCCAGCCGCACCTGCCACCTGACCCATGCGCCCGATGGGATCAGGCCCACCTACCACCTGTTCCATGCATGCGATGGGACCAGGCCCACCAACCACTTGGCCTGCATGTTCGACAAAACCAGGCCCACCAACCGTCTCTGAGCTCACATAATCACCATGAGTTTAGTAGATATGCTCTCCCACTAAACACCACGTGGCTGATCCCCAGACAGAAACTAATTGAGGGTCCATAAAATGATAAGACAAATCCTCAACAAGGTAACACATTCAAGACATTCTGAATACACTCTTAATACTTAAAAGAACATTCCAATCTCTGACCCTTTCCCCTTAGAGCTTTCTCAAGCTCACTACTGTGACTCTGGTCACTAACTTGCTCGTTGGAGGGTCTCTGTCGGAGCTTCTGGCCCTGGGACTTCTTGCAGGTCCTCTGTGACGAAGAAGGAGCATCATCAAACATCTCATGGAGCCCTCTGATGGTCGTTGCCTATAATCGGATGTCAACAAATTGGCACGCCAGGTAGGGGGAAGAGAGCAGAGCTCTGTAACACCAAGCTACGAGCCTTCTTTTCCTCTACAACAATAATAGTGGTGATGCGCACTCGGAAGGCCTCCATTAGCTACACTTGGGGGGGCATCTCCAACCGGCGAAGCAGCAGGAGGCTAACCCTCCCATTGCTAACCCTCTGGCTACCCCCCGCCACCAGCTACGGCTGCTCAAGATAAGCAACTGGTCGTGCTCACCCGACAAATTCAGAACTTGACTACGATAGTGCACGGATTGCAGGAGCAGCAGTCTACGGCCATCCAACATCAGCCCAGACCACCTCCTCCACTAGCGGCGACTGCACCTCCCAGCTAGCAATCCTCTTGGGAGAGACCTCCTCAGCGAGAGACTCACCACCGTCGTACCTCACCCAAAGGACACCATCGAGAGACCCTCAAGAGGTCACGTTCCCCCATCCGTAGCTCAGGTGACTCCTTCCCGATGCGATGGCATTGGAAAGAGCCCCAGCGGAAGTACCACCACCCGCACTCTTTCCCTTCTTTTTCTTCATCTTTTGATTCATTAAGGAAGATTTCAACTATCAACCACCAAGCGGAGAAGCATTTAGACGAGTACCACCAGCGGCTGAAAGAGCTCAGTAGAAAAATCAACAACTAGCCGAAGGTGGACTATGACACCCATCCTCCCTTCCCTCGCCACATCCTGGAGGAGCATGTTCCCTCTAGGTTTCACCTTCTCCAGCTGGATCCATACGACGGTACGATGGATCCATTTGACCACCTCAAGAGCTACAAGGCTCTCATACAAGTTCAAGGGGCGACTGATGCCCTTCTGTGCAAAGCCTTTCCATCTACCTTGCGAAGGCCGCCCGCGCTTGGCACTCCCGCCTGCCCCGCATAGCATTGATTCCTTTCAGCAGTTGGAGAGGGTCTTTCTGGTGCACTTCAATATCTATCGAAGGATCCTTCGGGTAGCGGACAGCCTCTTCTCCATCCAACAAAAGGAAGGAGAGTCTCTTCGAGGCTTCGTGGCCCGTTTCAAAACGGCTGCACTCGTAGTCTACCACCTGGACAATGCGGTGGCAACTTTGGTGTTGAAACATGGACTCCATCCTTTTCGTTTCACCTTTTTTCTTGACAAGAAGCCACCTAGTTCCTACGCCAAACTTCTGCTTCGCGTATAAAAATACATCCGTGCTGACAAAGCCGACTCCACCTGCTGGAAGACCGAGGGAGGGTTCAGCCGGAGATCTGCCCGTGCTGAGCCAAGCAGACCCTCTCGCCCTAAGAAGCCCAAGCCACCGTGCCGACCGGATGACAAGCGTCGAAGTCTTGCCACCAGGGAAGATGAACTCACCTTTCTTCTCGCTCCTCGCTCTTACATTCTCATGGAGATCGAGGGTGAGCCGTACTTCTAGTGCCCTCCCCCAATGAAGAAAGGAGCTTCCCGTGACAAGAGCCGTTACCGCCATTTCCACCAAGACTATAGCCATGACATGAGAACTACTACAATACGAAGCACGCCATCGAGAAACTTATCTAGTTACCTCAGGAAATATGTCCAGAAGGGACCCCCAGCTGTTCCGACACTCACGGAGCCTCTACCTGCTCAGGCCAATATCGATAATGCCCCGATGGAGAAGACGATGGGAATGGATCCTTCTTCACATGGCTGAGATTTATCATCCATACTCGAATAATCAGAGCGTCCATCATATGGAACAAGCCAAATTTGGGTATCCAATTGTTTGTTCATCATATGCGCAAAATATCTCTCCCTAAAATTCCTTATACTATGATGGATCATATCCATTATTATTTTATCTTTTTTAAATTGGGTGTTATCCAATTATTTAATTGATCATCTTATCTAAATTAAATCTAATTTAATTTTTATTTTAATTTATCCAAATTCTTCTTAATGCGTGTGACCCATTAGGCCCTTTAACATGTTGGCAATAATCATGTCCTAATCACTGACCCTAGAAATGATTGGACAACTCTTTGTCCAAATTAACAACATGATTATAGATCATGAGAGGCCTCTAGCAAAGCATCATGACCACCCAAGTGCTAAAGGTTTTGTTAATGTGACCATCAATAATACTTGTCCATGAACGTTTATCGTATGATTCAATCCCTTCGTCACATATCCAGATCAATCAGTGGTATGGAATGTGCTAACTTTGTAATTGATCTTTGTTTACTTGATCTCAGAAAAATTGACTCATATAAATTAGAACTTCAAAACCATTTCGAATTCCAACTCAAGTGGTCATGGGATATAACCCTTTCTATCAAGGAAGATGAATCCTATCTTGATCAAACACCACCTTCATGTTCTTCAAGTCATACCCAACCGATACCATATTTATCACCCATGGCTAGAGCGACGTTTGGATGTCATCAAAGCATGACATTTCATATATGAGATGCAATGAAGATCTCAAGTCAAAGGATCATTCATACCACCATCATTAGAGATCAACCATCGACACTATATAGAATATCCATATGGGATCTCTGTACGGGTTATCCAACAAACATCCACACACCTATCCAAGTATCTTCATATTTCAGCTTATGAAATTAGCTGCTCACCTCAAAGGTGAGGATATGCAATGTGTGTCAGTCTCACGGTGTTTGATAGTATCCAGTCCCATCTACACATCAATTAGGAAAATTTAAAGAATCGAATCATAACGTGCAATTTGAATCTTATAGTTTATAATCTCTATTATAAATTTCATATGTACGGTTCACATTCTTTTGAACTTTATCTCACAGACAAATATATCAAATATATAATAAAAGACATCTGGATAGATAAAAAATAATTTTATTTGATTTGTATTCATAGAATGTATATAGCATTCGATCTGATTGGATCTAGGGCATACACTAATAGGCTCTTCATCCAAACGGCCAAGGGAAGACAGAGGGATAGATGATGTAATCTCTTTTCCAAAAAAGAAGTTAGTTGTGGTCCAAAATATAAACAATGATGGCGTCATCATCTCAATGACGATTGCCAAGCATCCTGTAAAATGAATCTTAGTTGACAGTGGAAGCTCGGCTGAAATCATTACCTACGATGCTTTTGTTCAGATGAATTTATCTCTCAGCTCCCTTCAACCAGTGGCCGCACCTTTAGTCAGTTTCATGGGAGACTCGGTGAGGGTGGAAGGCGAGATCACCCTTCCAGTTACAACCGAGGCACCATCGTGTCAAAGCACGGTCTTAATAAAGTTCCTGGTCGTTTGAGTACCTTTGACCTATAATGCCATCCTCGGCCAACCCAGCCTGAATCTTCTCAATACGGTCATCTACACCAAGCGGCTACTCGTCAGATTTCCAACTAACAACGGGATCGGTGAGATGCGAGGGGAGACCAACCCGATCCTGCTATGCTACCATACGGCTTCAAGCCCTCAAGAGGTGGCGTCATACCAGCCCCGGAGGTACCCGATCCCAGAGAGATTGGCAAGGGAGGAGAGCCGGCCGAGCAGCTGCTGACTTTTTCATTTGGAGATGACCCGATGAGGACGGTGTGGGTCGGCGAGCTTCTCCCTGTTGAGGATAGGGACCACCTCCTAGCCTTCCTACGGGCTAACTCAGACATCTTTGCTTGGTCGACGTCCGATATGCCTGGCATACCTTCAGAGGTGATCACCCATAAGCTCAACATCGACCCAAAGCATCCCCCAACCCACCAGAGAAAGAGGAGTTTCACCCCTGAGTGCAGAGAGCCATTGGCAAAGAAGTCAGTAAGCTACTCGCTGCCAACCACATCCAGGAAGCACACTACCCGGATTGATTAGCCAATGTGGTGATGGTCCGCAAGGCAAATGGAAGCTGGAGGATCTGCATCGATTTCACTGACCTCAATAAGGTGTGTCCAAAGGATAGCTTCCCATTGCCTCGAATTGATCAGCTGGTAGATTCTACGTCCAGTCACAAACTCCTCAGCTTTATGGATGCTTTCTCCAGGTACAATCAAATAAAGATGGATCCGAACGATGAAGAGCACGCTTCCTTCATGACCGAAAAATGCATCTACTGTTACAAGGTAATGCATTTTGGCTTAGAAAATGCAGGAGCAACTTACCAGAGACTAATGAATAGGTCTTCAAGGACCAACTTGGGTGGAACATGGAAGTATACGTTGAGGACATGCTGACAAAGAGCATCCACGCCTCCAATCATGTTTCTAATCTAGAGGAGACCTTCAACAACCTCCGCCACAACCAAGTGAAGCTGAACACATGAAAGTGCACCTTTGGGGTCACAGCCGGAAAGTTCTTAGGCTTCATGGTGACTCAGCGAGGGATTGAGATGAACCCGAAGAAGATCAACACCATCCTTCACATGAGGGTGCCAACTAACAAGAAAGAAGTACAATAGCTTATCGAGAGGGTGGCGGCCCTGAACCATTTCCTCTCCAAGTCAATCGAGAGATGTCTACCTTTCTTTAAAGCCCTGTGCAAGGTGAATGGGTTTGAGTGGACAGAAGACTGGCAAAGAACCTTTGAAGGACTGAAGGCGTTCCTATCTACCCCGCCGCTCCTATCGAAGCCAAAGGATGGGGAGAGCCTTTTTCTCTACCTCACCATCTCTTTGGAGACTGTCAGCTCCGTCTTGATATGCCTCGACACTGATGGAACTCAGAAGCCCGTCTACTATGTGAGCAAAGTACTCCATGACATCGAGCCAAAACAGAGAAGATCATTTTTGCTTTAATCATCTTCGCTCAGAATCTCAGGCTATATTTCCAAGCTCACCCCATCATGGTGCTCACAGATCAACCCCACAAAGCTATTCTAGCTCGTTCTGATACCTCGGGCTGGCTGGCCAAATGGGTGATGAAGATGGAAGAGTTCGACCTCTCATTCCAAGCAAGGCTGGCTCTGAAGTCCCAAGTCTTGGCCAACTTCTTAGTCGAGTGCACTTGGACCGAGGAGCAAGCAGAATAACTCCCAATGATGCAATCAGATGCTGAGCTTGAGGATGTGGGGGAATCATGGATCCTTCACATGGGCGATGCCTCAAACTCCCAGGAAAGTGGAGTCGGTCTCATCCTTGCGGGTCCAAAGATCGCTGGCTCAGAAGGCTCTCCGCCAAGGATATTACTGGCTCATCATGAGGAAGGACGCGATCGAGCTAGTCCAAAAGTGCGACGACTGCCAACGGCATGCACACATCCAACGATAGCCTGCTTCTCTATCGAGTCCACTCTCAACCCCCTGGCCCTTCGCCCAGTGGGAAATGGACATCCTCGGACCATTTTCTCGGATTCGGGTCAGCAAAAGTTTTTACTCGTTGCCATCGACTACTTCACCAAGTGGGTCAAGGTCGAAACACTGGCCAAGATCATCAATAGCAAGGTCAAATCCTTCTTTTGAAAGTGCATCATATGCCGGTTTGGGCTGCCCCACACCATCATCACCGACAATGACCGGCAGTTCAACAATGCCACATTTAAGATGTTCTGCATCGAGCTGAACATCTGCCACTGTTTCACCTCTGTCGGCCATCCACAAACCAATGGGAAAGCCAAGTTCATGAATCAGACCATCCTCCGAGGGCTTAGAACCTGGCTGGATGGGTCTAAAGGCATATGGGTAGAGGAGCTCCCAAGCGTACTGCGGGCATATCACACAACTCGAAGGGCTTCGATGGAAGAGACCCCCTTCAGTCTTGTCTTCGGATCCGAAGCGATCATCCCCATCAAGATCGGCCTACTAAGCCTCTGAGTGGAGTCATACGATGAAGGAGACAACCCCACTCAGCTGAGGGTCAACCTCGACTTCATTAATGAGGCGCACGATCGGGAGCGGCTCAGAATGGTCACATTCCGCCAACGAGCGACCAAGTATTACAATGCCCGGGTCCGTCCCAAGACGTTTTGCCCTGGAGATCTAGTCCTAGAAAGGTCAAAGTGTCCAAGCCAACGGAGGGGAGCAAACTGTCTTCAACTAGGAGGGGCCTTACCGAAGCACCGAGGTACTTCACCGAGGAGCATACCGGATTGAAGGACTCGACGAACGGCCTATCCCATGTACCTGGAATGCGGATAACCTCCATCGATACTATCAATGATGTACCACCTCGATTGATGATAATAAAAAGAATTCCAAATATTTTATTTGACTCATCTCCGAAGCTGAGGACTTGTTGACTAAAGGAGCTCAGCGGCCTCACGACTAATGGGTCACCACTCGGTCCGGCATGGAGATACCCTTGAGGTGGTTCAAGACCCTGACAGTTCCGACCCGTTCGAGTCATCCCTCGAGCCGGCACACGAAACCCCCAAGGTGGTTCTAAAGGAGCTCAGCGGCCTCACGACTAATGGGTCACCACTCGGTCCAGCATGGAAATGCCCCCGAGGCAATTTAACTGACAGTTTCATTCTCGTTCGAGTCAACCCTCGGGCCTACACACGAAACCTCCGAGAGAAGTTCTAAAGGAGCTTGGTGGCTTCGCGACTAATGGGTCACCACTTGGTCCGATGAGGAGATGCCTCCAAGGCGGTTCAAGACCCTAATAGTTCTATTTCCATTTGAGTCACCCCTCGGACTGACACATGAAACCCCTGAGGTGGTTCTAAAGGAGCCCGACGGCCTCGCAACTAATGGATCACTATTTGGTCCAGCATGGAGATGCCTCCGAGGTGGTTCAAGACCTTGACAGTTCTATTCTCGTTCGAGTCGCCCCTCGGACTGGCACACGAAACCCCCAAGGCAGTTCTAAAGGAGCTCGGCGGTCTCGTAACTAATGGATCACCACTCGGCCCAGCATGGAGACGCCCTCGAGGCAGTTCAAGACCTGACAGTTCCATTCCCGTTCGAGTCGCCCCTCGGGCCGGCACATGAAACCCCCGAGGCGGTTCTAAAGGAGCTCGGTGGCCTCGCGACTAATGGGTCACCACTCGGTCTGGCGTGGAGATGCCTCCGAGGCGATTCAAGACCCTGACAGTTCTGTTCCCATTCGAGTTACCACTTGGGTTGGTACATGAAACCCCCAAGATGGTTCAAAAGGAGCTCAACGGCCTCACGACTAAAGGGTCACCACTCGGTCTGGCATGAAGACGCCCTCGAGGTGGTTCAAGACCTTGATAATTCTGGCCCGTTCGAGTCATCCCTCAGGCCGACACATGAAACCCCCGAGGAGGTTCTAAAGGAGTTCAGCGGCCTCGCAACTAATGGGTCACCACTCGGTCCGGTGTGGAGATGCCTCCGAGGCAGTTTGAAATCCTGACAGTTCTGTTCCCATTTGAGTCGCCCCTCGGGCCGGCACACGAAACCCCCCAAGTGGTTCTGTAGAACTCCTAAGCGCACCTATGCGTTCCTCAGTTGGAATCGGCAACCTACGGTCATTCTGACAAATGCTTAAGGTACTAAGGACTAGGCCGACGCTACGAGTTCGTGCAGACCCCAATCGGATCGTTGGGAGGACAGTGGCCACTTGCTACCGAGCCTAAGGATCGAGACCGATACACCATCACAGAAAAATGAGGCGACTACAAAAGCTAAGTAACATTACACACTTGGGCCAAAATTTCTCTTTTCATTGATGTTTAAAAGAGGTACAAAAGTTGACTCAAGGTCAGTTACACTCGGAAAAAGAAAAGCAGAAAAAGGCCTAGGTATCTACTACTCGGTGGGCCCCGGCTCATCGTTGGCCTCATCTTCCTCCGAGTCCTCGTCGTTCGGGTCTTCGGGCCAGATGGTGCTGAGGTTGTCGATCCCGAAAACCTGGGCGACCTTCTCCTTGCAGTGGTCAAAGCCTTGGACGTAGGCATCAAGGCTCGCCTTCGTCACCTCCTGCTCAAATGCCGGGGAGCTTTTGAATTGCTCGACGGCACTCTGAGCCCGGGTCTCGGCATTATGGGCTCGGCTCTCAGCCTCCTCGACTCGGGCCTCGGTGTCGGCCCTTCTTTCTTTGGCCTCCTGGGCATCCGTTTCCGCCAGGGTGGCCCTCTCCTTGGCGGCATAAGCATTGGCCTCCGCCGTCTCGGCCCGGTCTTCGACGTCCCCCAGCTTCTGGGTTAGCTTGTCCACCTTTCCTTTGGACGACTCCAGCCTCACCATGAATACCGCCAGCTTGGCCTCAGCCACCAAGTTCCTGTTGAGCTCGACCGCCGCCTTTCCCTCGGCCTATCTAAACTGGGCCCTCTAGTCATTACAAGCGGCCTCGGCTGCAAGAAACTTGTCGGCCATCGCAGTTGCCAAGGCCTGGGCCTTGGCTAGCTTCCCAGCCATCTCATCGCACCGCCCCCGATACTTGGCCAACCTCTCCTGGGCTTGCGCAACCGCATCACCAGTCCGAACCAGGGCATCCCAAAGGGTGAGAACCTCATTGGCCGTCTACAAAGGTCAAGGAGTTAGTTACAGTTCAGTCAATATTGATAGAAGGAAGAGCGGTGAGAAAGGAGGTTACGTGGAGCACCGACATGTAAGTTGCATCGAGGACCCTGGAAAGGGGCTCGCAGCTGAGTTGCTCGTCGAACTTCGAAAAATGGATCCTCTCTAGCAGGCGCTCCGCCAGTCACCCACTGTCCATAGCCAAGAACCTCGGTGACCGCCGCGGTTCCTTGGTGCGGGGCCCCCGACCGGGCAACGGTTGCGAGGTTGTCGGCTCGGCCCCACCATTGTCTACCGGTCCTCCCTCATCCTAGCCTCTAGAATGATCTCTCCCGCCTCCAGCTTGGGAGGGGCCAGGTGTCAGCCGTCGGCCCCCAAGTCAGCCGCCTCCGCCGGCTCAATGGGGACCGAAGGCTCATCCTCGGCATCCAAATCGACTACCTCCGTCAGCTCAGCAGGAGCTGACCGTCCGTCTACAACCTCTTCTGCCTAGGCCGATTGGCCCCTTGTCTCCGGTCCCGCCTCGGCCACGACGGGGACACTTCCTCTCACCAGCACCTCGGCCGAGGTACTCTCCCTTGGCTCTCCCGCAGGAGCAGCCTCCACGGGAGCCACGAAAGCCTGGGCCAGCTCACCCTGGGCCTTCCGCCGAGGCTTCTTGGCATGCCTCACTACCTCGCTGGCCTCCTCCCTCCTCTTTCGGACTTTTGCCTTTAGCCGTTCGGTGGACACCTTCATCGCTGCACAAGGAACTGACAGTTAGAAAAGAGAATGAATAAACAAAAAAGACAAGAGGAACCGTATCTCATGCTCACCAACCGCTGAGGATAAATCGGCCTCGTAAAGGTTGGCCTCGGCCAACAACTCCTTGCAAGGTGGAGTCTCGGAGGATGTCAGGCAATCGAAGAGCTCCTGGTCCCTCTCGTCCATAACGGCATTTACTCCCTCAACTCACCCTCACTCCCTCCACATGGGCGAACAAAAAATGGGACTTCCAACCCTTGACCTTGGAAGGGAGATTAAGTGGTAAGGTCCTACGGGGCCGGGAAGTAAAGATCCACCACCCGTCTTTACTATGGTGGTAAAGTTTGTAAAAGGCTCGGAACAAGGAAATTCAGGCGTCCAAGCCATGGAAGAAACAAAGAACGACAAAGGCACAGATGATACGAACTGAGTTTTGACTCAACTGTGCCGGGATGAGTCCATACCTGTCCAGCAGGTTAAGGATGAATGGATAGAAAGGAAGGCGAGGTCCACTCTTAAAGAACTCCTTGTACAAGGCTACCTGGCTAGGCTGGTCGGAGGTCACCCTTTCCTTGAGTCCAGGTGCGGACAGGCGGATGAAACTGGGAACCCTATACTTAACCATGAGGTCTTCTACCTCCTCAGGGGTCATGGTGGAGGTCGTCCCCTCCGGCCCTGCCAAATTAGAAGTGGCCAACGAAGGAGGGGTCGGACGGACTGAGGATGATGGGGCTACCCTAGGCGGAGACACTCGAGGCAGTGGCTGATAGCCACTGTCGGACAGTCGCAGATGGTGACCCCACCGACCGACCAACGGCGATGATAAACCAGAGGGACCTCCTCCTCCTCCGAGGACGGGGAGGGACTCACTATGGGCCTCTTGCCCTCCCTAACAGCATGACAGTCCATTGACGAAAGAAGAAGAAGAAGACAAAGAATGAGGGAGACAAAAGGAGAATGACCTGGTGACGATAGAGGAGAGCGAAGGGTTCGGACTCTGAAAGCTCAGGACTCTGGGAAGAAGATGACAAGAAGGACGATGAAAGCGTAAAAGGCGCGCTCGAGCTGGAGAGATGATTTTATATAGAATTTTTGAATCGTCCTGCCCAAGGTGGTGCCACACAGTCGTCCATGATTGAAGGCGACATCCAGCTATCAAACACCCCCTCTTTGCCCAAGATATGGCGCCTCGGTTCCGCACAAGGAGCGGGATTTGCGACCAATAATAGGACGTGGGAATCGGTGGCTTAATGATTGTGCCCAACTTTTCCATCCTTCGAGAGATATCCCCTCGACACGCCCGAAACCGGCTTCACTTTCCATGCTTCTCCTAAAATATGGATGGATTTTGAAGCAACATTGCTTCAGAGAGGTGCGCCTCCACCTCCGACGATTAATGGCGCGCGAAACTAGCAATGATGACAAATTTTAGCGCTCCTTTCACTCAAGAGTCAGCGGGCACGTGGCCACTTAAGCTCATGAGCGGGGGGGCATCTGATGTGGTTGGTAGCTCCACGTGGGTGTTAACGGTAGAACCAACTGACGGCAGAGACCAAACAGTGCGGCCCCGCTCTTTAGCGGCTCCCGCTTCTCCAAGGTGGCCCTCGGCGGCCCTACTTCTCCAAGGCGACCCCGCTCTTCAGCGGCCCTCCGCTTCTCCAAGGCAACCCTCGGCGGCCCTCCTTCTCCAAGGTGGCCCTCGGCGGTCCCGCTCTTCAGCGGCCCCTGGCTTCTCTAAGGCAGCCCTGCTCTTCAGTGGCCCCCCGCTTCTCCAAGGTGGTCCTCGGCGACCTCGCTTCTCCAAGGTGGTCCTCGGCAGCCCCACTTCTCCAAGGCGGCCTCGTTCTTCAGCGACCCCCTGCTTCTCCAAGGTGGCCCTCGGCGGCTCCACTTCTCCAAGGCAGCCCTTGGTGGCCCCACTTCTCTAAGGCGGCCCTGCTCTTCAGTGACCCCCTGCTTCTTCAAGGCGGCCCTCGGTGGCCCCACTTCTCCAAGGCGGCCCCGCTCTTCAGCAGCCCCCCTTCTCCAAGGCAATCCTCGACGGCCCTGCTTCTCCAAGGCGGCCCTTGCGGCCTCGCTTCTCCAAGGCAACTCTCAACAGCCTTGCTTCGAAGCGATCCTCACCCTAGAGTCGACCTCAGCACTGGCCACAATGCTAGCCTTCACATCAGCTCCTGGGTGAGCCATGGTGCCTACGTGGCCCCCCGCGTGAACCAGCTGCACTTGCTATCTGACCCATGCGCCTGATGGGATCATGCCCACCTACCACCTGACCCATGCACCCGATGGGACTAAGCCCACCTACCACCTATTCCACGCGCGCGATGGGACCAGACCCACAACCACCTAGCACGCATGTCCGACAAGATCAGGCCCACCAACCGTTTCTGAGCTCATGTAATCACCATGAGTTTAGTAAACATGCTCTTCCATGGAACACCATATGGCTGATCCCAAGACGAAAACCAAGGGTCCATAAAAGCGTAAGAGGAATCCTCAACAAGGTAACACATTCAAGACATTCTGAATACACTCTTAATACTCATAAGAATATTTCAATCTCTGAGCCTTTCCTCTTACTAGCTTTCTCAAGTTCACTGCTCTAACTCTAGTCACTAACTTGCCTGTTGAAGGGGTCCCTACCGGAGCTTCCAATCCCAAAACTTCTTTTAGGTCCTATGTGATGAAGAAGGAGCATCATCAATGATCTCATGAAGCCATGATCGTTGCTGATTATCGAACATCAACAAATACAGTCGTGTAAAGCAAAACCTCAATCATGTACTGTGACTACCTCGTCTTTCTTTTTTTTTTTTTTCTCCCCCTTCATTGAGTTGACGATAGACGCCGCATTTTTGTTGTTCAAGCTGCGTACCCGTGCACATCATGCCCCGAAGTATTCCCCACACGGCTTTATCCGCCATAAATTCTTGCTTGGGGGTTGGTTGTGCCTCGCTTTTGACCTCAAGGAGTCAGAGGCATAGAAAATTTGCTCCTCTCGGGAGCCCGTCAACACCTCACATCGGGAAGAATGATGCTAATATTCCGGTTGGCCAAACGCCGTGTTTTAAAAGGAATAGAAATGAGAATGCCTGCCATGCAAGCCAAACAGAGTCAATTTTTCAAACCCGGGAGATAAGGGTGGGGTTGCTTTCAGGGCCAAGTGGGAAATTGGGATTGCTCATTGTAATGAGGAATCCAGTCAACTTACCGGGGGCAGAGGTTTGTTTGATCTCATTTTCTTCTGGGAAGGAAATGGAGAATGCTAACAGGAATAGGAAGGACTCTGTTTCGATGAGAACAATATTCTAATATCATACATCCGAGTTATATATTAGCAGTTATTTATTACGCATTACTGGAATAATCCAAATGGAAGAGGATAAAGTAGATTGTCAGTGATGAGGAGTAAAATCGTTATTACATCAATATTCGTGCGCAAGATGAAAAGGTTAAATCATTTTCGATTTTTGATTCGTCAGTTGTCACATCAAAAAAAAAGACAAGGCCATCTTACCTCGATCAGACCGAGCTATCCCTGAACCTATGCGGAACTAAACTACATTCACACCCAGTCCAAGCACACTCATTACCAACCGTCACCATAAATTCTCCACACGATGAACAGCCCTGATCGCTTGATTAGAACCAAGTGCTGGAAGATTCAAATTCAAGATAATTCGGCGAGATCCCAACCATATGGGTCTCCTACCATCCTAAGTGGAGAATAAAGCCAGTAATACCAAACATGACCCACCGAAACTCAAAGCATCAGCTAGCTTCTCTAGCCGTTGATTTCCTAACTAACCGAATTCGAAAGCAACCGGCCTCATAACAAATTTGATTCGAATTAGATTCGAATCATGACGGTTTCTGATCCCCTTTAACACATCTAAGGAATCAGGTAGTTGTCTGCCATCACATAGGCAACCTATAAATGCCCCGTCCTAAAGTCTTTACTTTCTCACTGAAAAAACTCCATTGAAGCTCAGGCAGAGCTCCCGGCTCCTCGAGAAACCATTCTTGATGAACTTTTCTGCAAGAGCCTCCTCATCATATTTGCTTGCTGTGAATCTCTAATGACTAGAGCGTCGAAGGGTCTTCCGCAGAGAACCACCCCCAACGTTCTCTGCGTGAAGACTGTCTTACAGGTAAATTCGAGTGAGAGATCGGTATCCAGATCCGGAGTTGGACCGCATCCGAGTCAGAGAACAAATTTCCATGACAATAATTAGGTAAAGTGAGATCATTCGTAAAGCTTGTGCACTGTCGGAAGGCCAAGGCTCAGCTACAAGCAACCCTCTTATATCGTTTGAAAGAAACTTCAAGAGGTCATCGTACCAGTAGTACATAAATTTATTTAAAATTTTTAATTAAATACTTATATATATAAACTTATCAAATTTATTTAATTAAATATATTTATATAAGTAGTAGAAATTTTGTCTTAACAAATCATTCAAATTGATGTAGCAAATGAAAAAATTGCTGGGATAATACTAGATGAAGCCGAGATATTAGTGATGAGAGATGAGAAATTGGTGAATGATAAAAAAAAAATCAAAATATTATTGCTTTTTTATCTTTTATATGACTTAATATCATGGAAGTATATTTTCTGCATCCATTTAAGATTGTTCGTCAACTCATTGTAATAACAATCCCAAGTATGGTTGGATTAATAAATATTTTGTCACACATTTTTTTATCACCCTTTTCGAGAGGCATGATGCCGTTACCGCATTGGGGGTGTGTCGATAGGCTTGGCAAACAAATCAATTAACGGTGGACGTATGGCGTAGCTATTTTGCACCTGACCTCTAAAAGATAAACAAGAACCATCCATGCCTAATAATAATAATAATAATAATAATTTCATCCTAAATTAGTTGATATAAGCCACATAAATCTTTGTTTCTCTCGCTGATTTAAGTCATATTTTTATAAAATATAAAAATTTTAAATTTCTTTATAAACTTTTTATATATGATTTTTGATTCATATTAACTTCCTTTTTCTTCTATAAATATCCAATCGCTCATTCTCAAAATCCTATATGCAGGAAGTTTTTTCCTCATCCCAAAATTACAGTATTAGGGTCATGAACCGTTTAGTTTAGTTTTATAAAATATAAAAACAAATAATTGTAATTACTCATCTGAGACATTTTTTCACAATGTTGTTAGAGTTTGTTTTGAGATTAACAAACTCAAAAAGATATATATATATATATATATATATAGAACATGAGTCCTCATTTGTATATGGCACTATAAATTTCTTTTCTATATGTAATTTTAGTCTTTATGATAACTTAGAGTAGTATTGAGAGATTTGTTGGGTAATAGGCCAAAATACGTCTAAATACCCTAATGGGCCTTGAAAGCCCATTACCGTCCTTTAGTGTGTGAATGAGAAATTGCGGGGACATTTAGTCCCATATCGGTAAGAACAAGAAAGGAAGGTTTACTTATAGGGAAACCACTTCCTTGAAGCTTAAGTTCCTTAGGCTCACCATAAGTGGAGAGCTTGAGGGTGATGCGTAGATGGCTACTATGTGTTAGGCCACCATCTACCAACACACCAACCAACAATCTTAAGACAATTTCCCGTGCTACCGAAGTGCTGCTGCAGATGGCTACTATGACGACATCCATTCAAGCCGAGAGACCGAAGAAATTCTCTGGCACGACTTCAAGAGGTGGCAACAGAAGATGCTGTTCTACCTCACAACTCTGAACCTGGTCAGAGTGCTGAATGAAGATCTGCCTGTCCTGAAGGAAGGGGAGACCGACAAGCAAGTCATTGCTGCGGTGGAGGCATGGAAGCACTCCGACTTCCTTTGCAAGAATTACATCCTGAATGGTCTGGACAATACCCTGTACAATGTGTACAGTAGTATTGCTACTGCCAAGGAGTTATGGGCATCCCTGGACAAAAAGTACAAAACAGAGGATGCTGGACACAAAAAGTTTGTGGTTGGAAGGTTCTTAGACTACAAGATGGTCGACCACAAAACAGTTATGGAGCAAGTCCAAGAGCTTCAGATCATCCTGCATGAGATACATGCAGAGAGAATGTCTCTCAGCGAGTCATTCCAGGTAGCTGCCATAATAGAGAAGCTACCACCACTATGGAAGGACTTCAAGAACTACCTGAAGTACAAGCGGAAGGAGATGGGACTTGAAGACCTAATTGTCCGCCTGAGGATCGAGGAGGACAAAAAGAGCCAAGACAAGAAGACAGGAGGACAACCTGCTGAGCCAAAGGCCAACCTAATAGAAGGGAAGAAGAAACGCAAGTTTCCAGGCGAAGGCTTTAAACAGAAGAAGGGCAATCCTAAGAAATATAAATTCAAGGGAAAGTGCTTTGTTTGTAGAAAGCAAGGACACAAATCCAAGGACTGTCGTTTCAAGGATAAAGAAAAGAAAGAAGTCAATGTTACTGAAACCCTATCCAAAGAGGTATCCGAGATGATGCTGTCAGCTGTTGTATTTGAAGCAAACATGGTTGACAAAGCAAATGAGTGGTACATCGACACTAGAGCTACCAGACATGTCTGCTCTGATAAGAGTATGTTCTCATCATATACTCCTATCAATGGCAGAAATTTGGTCATGGGTAACTCCGCTACATCCAAGATAGAAGGACTTGGCCGCATCGTTATGAAGATGACATCTGGCAAGGAGCTTCTACTTAAAGATGTGCTACATGTCCCTGACATCCGAAAAATCTCATATCAGGCTCCCTCCTAAGCAAACATGGCTTTAGGATGGTCTTTGAGTCTGATAAATTTGTACTCACTAAGGGAGGGATATTTATTGGTAGGGGATACTTGAATAATGGATTATTCAAGGTGAATGTAATGACTGTACACAGAAACCTTGAAATAAATAAAGCTTCTTCTTCTGCTTATATGATTGACTCTTCTTGTCTATGACATGATAGATTAGGACATGTGAATTTTAATTCATTACGAAAATTAATGAAATTAGAATTATTACCTAATCATGAAATCGATCCACATTACAAGTGTGAAGTGTGTGTTGAAGCTAAATTAGCAAAAACACCATTTCCATCAGTTGAAAGAAATACTGAACCTCTTGACTTAATTCACAGTGATCTATGTGACTTAAAGTCAATTCAAACTAGAGGAGGTAAAAAGTATTTTATAACATTTATTGATGATTCAACAAGATACTGCTATGTGTATCTACTAAAGTCTAAAGATGAGGCTTTAGAAATGTTTAAATGTTATAAGAATGAAGTTGAAAATCAACTTGGCAAAAAGATTAAGGCCATAAGGAGTGATAGAGGTGGTGAATACGATGCACCTTTTGACGAATTCTGTCAAGAGCATGGCATTATTCATCAAACTACTGCTCCTTACTCGCCTCAATCTAATGGAATTGCGGAACGTAAAAAATCGCACATTAAAAGAAATGATGAATGCTATGTTAATAAATTCTGGTACACCACAGAATTTATGGGGAGAAGCAATTCTCTCAGCAAATCATATTCTTAATAAGATACCTCTTAAGAAGAAGGATGTTACTCCATATGAGTTATGGAAAGGAAAGAAGCCTTCTTACAATTACTTAAGAGTGTGGGGTGTCTAGCTAAAGTAGCTATTCCGGACCCCAAAAAGGTCAAAATAGGACCTAAAACTGTTGATTGTATATTTATCGGTTATGCACATAATAGTAGTGCATATCGCTTTCTTGTGTATAAATCAGATATAACTGATATACAGAAAAATACAATCATGGAATCAAGGAATGCAACATTCTTTGAAGATATATTTCCAAGCAAAAGGAAATTAGAAATAAGTTCAAATAAAAGAACTTATGATGATAATACTGCAAGTAGTAGTCATCAGGAAGAATATCCTGAAGATGAACCTAGACGCAGTAAGAGACCAAGAGTTGCTAAGTCTTTTGGCCCTGATTATGTAACTTATATGTTACAAGATGAACCTCGAACATTCAAGGAGGCAATGTCTAATCCAGAAGCACCCTTTTGGAAAGAAGCTGTCAATAATGAAATTGAATCCATCATGCATAATCATACATGGGAGTTGGTAGACTTACCATATGGTATGAAACCTTTAGGGTGCAAGTGAATTTTTAAGAAAAAGCTAAAAGCTAATGGATCAATTGACAAGTATAAAGCCAGATTAGTGGCTAAGGGCTTCAAACAAAAAGAAGGTATAGACTTCTTTGATACCTATTCACCAGTAAGTAGAATAACATCTATAAGAATGTTAATCGCTTTTGCAGCCATTAACAATCTTGAAATTCATCAAATGGATGTTAAAACTGCTTTTTGAATGGTGAATTAGATGAAGAAATATACATGGAACAACCTGAGAGATTTATTGTTCCAGGACAAGAAAAGAAGGTGTGTAGACTTGTTAAATCCTTATATGGATTAAAGCAAGCACCTAAGCAATGGCATATAAAATTTGATAATGTCATGTTATCAAATGGATTCAAAATAAATGAATGTGACAAATGCATATATGCCAAAACCCTACCTGAAGGGTATGTGATAATCTGCTTATATGTAGATGACCTGTTAATCATTAGTAGTAATACTGAAATGATTAAACAGACAAAGAAAATATTGATCAAACATTTTGATATGAAAAATATGGGTGTTGCAGATGTTATACTAGGGATTCGAATCACTAGAACATCTGAAGAAATAATATTATCTCAATCTCATTATATTGAGAAAATATTAAATAAGTATAAAAAGTATGATACTAGCCCGGTGAAAACACCAGTAGATGTTAATCTACATTTGGCTAAGTATACTGGAGAACCCATATCTCAATTGGAATACTCACGTATAATTGGCAGTTTAATGTACGTCATGAATTGCACTCGTCCTGACATAGCATATGCTGTCAATAAGTTGAGTAGATTTACAAGTAATCCAGGTCCAAATCATTGGACAGCTCTAATAAGGGTATTAAGATATCTGCGATATACCCTAAGTTATGGATTACATTATTCAAGATATCCAGCTGTACTAGAAGGATACAGTGATGCAAATTGGATATCTAACACAGAAGATACAAAATCCACAAGTGGATATGTATTCACCTTAGGAGGAGGTGTTGTGTCATGGAAATCTTCTAAGCAAACATGTATAGCTCGATCCACTATGGAATCTGAGTTTATTACCTTAGAAAAGGCTGCTGAAGAAGCAGAATGGCTTCGAAACCTTTTAGAAGATATTCCATGTTGGCCAAAGCCTGTGTCTGCAATATGCATACATTGTGATAGTCAATCGACAATATGCAGAGCACAGAATAAGATGTATAATGGTAAGTCTAGACACATACGTCACATACATAATACCATTAAGTAGTTACTTGAAATTGGTATAATTTCTATTGACTATGTTCAGTCAAAGAAAAACCTAGCAGATCCATTAACAAAAGGGTTACCAAGAGATCAAGTAAACTGTTTATCGAGGGGAATGGGTTTAAAACCTATAACAGAAAAATCTTCATAGTGGATACCCAACCTAGTTGACCGGAGATCCCAAGATCTAGGTTCAAAAGGGACAACTAAATTATGAAGAGGCTTGATAGCACTAAGGATGTCCAATCCTACTCATTCCTATGATAATTGGTGCTACCTGCTAAAGGTACTAGGATAAGCATTGCTTTTAATGATTCTTATGACATGAACATCATGTGGGGTATAGCAGGATACTCTTAATAAGAATCACCTATGTGAGTGTGAATTGGGCCAATTCTATGAGAATTTTAAGGTTTAATTCTCTGAAGCACTCATGAGACCAGGAGTTGTTCGGGGCCAAAATGAACACAATCATGAGAACCAAAAGAATGCTCGGGAAGAAGTTGCGTGATTGTTATTGTCTTAGTTTACACAAAACGCTGAAAGGTTCAAGACATCATGTTCACCTTTTAGCAAGTAAACTCGATAACAACTCACTAAGGAAGGTTCAAAGCCACAAGCTACCTATCCCGATACAACTTCATCCCATTATACTCTCTTTAGTGTGTCTGCATATTCATTTTCATTAAAATCCTTTTATGTGGGGGTTTGCCTTTGCTGATCTTTGATGATCTTTGATCTAAGTCCAATTTTCATTCATGTGGGGGATTGTTGGGTAATGGGCCAAAATATGCCTAAATACCCTAATGGGCCTTGAAAGCCCATTACCGCCCTTTAGTGTTGAATGAGAAATTGCGGGGACATTTAGTCCCATATCGGAAAGAACAAGAAAGGAAGGTTTACTTATAGGGAAACCACTTCCTTGAAGCTTAAGTTCTTAGGCTCACCATAAGTGGAGAGCTTGAGGGTGATGCGTAGCATCACTCTCACGCACGCGCACGCGCATGCGCGTGTGCGAAGGGCGCAATGGGCGCTTTGTAGGCGCACTTTGCACTTTGCACTTTGCACTTTGCACTTTGCACTTTGCACGCATCGTCGCGAGGAGCTTGAGGGGCTTTAAATTTTTTATAGATCATGATGATCCGACGATGGAGATTGATCAGATCAAGATAAGGGGCTGAGATCAATTGATCGTTGATCGATCGGATGAAGGGTCGAGATGTGGTGATCAAATCATAATCATGATCGCGATCCAACGGCTGACACCCATCGGTTGACCAGTCAACAGGATGATTGGTTGACCAGTCAACAGGACGGTTGGTTGATCAGTTGACCAGTCAACAGGACGGTTGGTGATAAGGCATCCGTCCGATCGTTGGTTGGTGATAAGGCATCCGTCGATCGTCGGTTGGAGATAAGTCAACGGTCCGATCATGAAAAGGCATATCAAAGACATGCAACCACCTATCTGATAACGTGATCATCAGATCACGATGATGAAAAGGCTTATCAGGATACGGATATGCTTATCTGATCGGCTGATCTTCAGATCACAGCCATGAAAAGGCTTATCCGATTGCCTGATCTAAAGATCACAATGCTAAAGGGCATATCAAGGGTGATAAGCCCTTAACCCTCACATCCTTTGAATTTAGAATTTAAATTAAATTAAATTCGTAGGGTTGCTTTCAAGGGGCACCTAAAAACATATAAATAGGACCCTAGACCCTCTCATTTCGTTGATCCCAAGCCATTCCGAGTTGAGTTCAATTTGAATCAATTCTAGTCTTCTTTTCTCTTAGGCATTTGCATACTTTCCTAAGGATAGTATAGCAATAGTGCATTGAAAAGAGAGTAGCATTCTTGGTTTGAAAGTTTTGGTGAATTGTAGTGCTGCTTTCATCAAAAGGAGACTGTTGTATCCTGGGAGACAATCGTCATACTGACCGTAAGCACCATTGCGGGACGAAATTGTCTTAAGGACATAGAGTGAAACTCTAGCCTCAGTCTGATTCATTATGTAGCCATCATCTGCCAACACACCAACCAACAAGATTCAAAAGAGAGTTCTATTAGGTGTAATTAACAGGTTAAGAAAATAATCATTGTAATATCCAAGTTAATTTTTAATGAAATTTTTATCAACTTTGCCTATATGGATGCTGGTCTTAAATTATGTAAATTCTTTGTGTGTTATTTTCTTCCTTACTTTCTCTTTAGTCTTTACTCCTCATTAATTCTTCTTCTTCCTGCGCGTGCGCGACAAAAGTAGACTTTAAGTCATAATAATTTAGCATGAGATGCATGCGGTGCATGCACCATTACAGTGTTAGGTTCCATTTGACCTCCAATGCAGGAGGCCCACGTAAAACAACACTGAAATGTGTAACAAATGCTGTGGGAATGTAGTTGTCACCAAGACATGCATGTAATCAATTATTTCTTGAAGAAATAGACCCATGAACCACCGACGCATTCCTGTTATATTCTTGATCAACGAAATAAATGTGTATGGTTTTACATCTAAATTGACTTAGCGACAAGCCTCATAGCCAACTTTAGTCCAACTCAAATATTCAGAATCAGGTACAATATAGTTCCGAGTTCCTGTCAAATTAGATTTGGGTCTTGTCATATTTAAATTCAACAACTTTATCTTAGAAAGCAAAAGGGAAGGATTCTATGCATGTGGCTTGGTGCAAATCGCACACATCATGCATGTGATTAATCACGCAAGTGCAGTCATACATGCTAAGAATAATTCATTCTTTTACGCACCATACGCATAGTCCGCACGTACATGGTCAATCAATATGTGCGGTGCATGCGCTCCTACATCGCATGCAGTACGAAAAGGCTTTTTCAAAGTAAAATCCTACTTGCGCCCAATTCCATCACTTTTGAACGGTGATTCTGTTCTCATTCTTATAGGAATAACATGTCAACATGTTATTTTAAGTAATATAGTAAATTAAAAAAAAGTAATCTTAATGCTTTCTCCGATGAAACAAAGGATTTCTTACGTGCAAGAAGCCAAAATAAAAATTTTACTAAAATAAACCCATGCTTCGTGTGTGATGGTCATCACATATTGATTGTAACTAATGCTAATCAAATATCGATGCTTTCTTTGAAGTTCGGTTCAATATCATCTAAGTTATTTGATTTACAAAAATGAAGCTCTGAAATAATAATTAGAACCATTAATTTTACTTTTACTTTTTATTTAGATAAAATTAAAAATTAAAATCTAAATTCTCATATCCTCTTACTCAATCCCGCTCTTTTTTCTAATGTTTGATGACCTCTCTTATCACACCCTTATTGTTGTCAACCACAAGCTTTTTCTCTATTAAAAAAAATTATCTTATCAAATACATACTATAATTATACATTAAAAAAAATAAAATCTAAAAAATTATAAGATATCTTTCTTTTCTCTTCTCTTCTCTTCCTTTCCTTAACATAGGTTGATTTACTACCATCTTCCTTTTTTATTGTTAATTTTTAAATTTTTTTATTAATAAAATAAATATTAAATTGAGTACTTATATAGAAAAATTTTAAACATAATCAAATCTTTAAGTTATTTTTATTTATTTTAGAGCAAGAAAAAAATTAAAAAACTAAGCTTATTCTAATTTCAAGGTTTAATCGAATCAAATAGCAACAATAAGAATCAATTCAATTTCAATTTCTATTAGTGTGTACCCTAAATCCGATCGGATTAGATGCTAGTTTGTACATATTTCTTTATGAATGCAAATCAAATTTATTGGTTTCTTTATCTATCCAGGTGTAATTATATAGATATATATTAGATATATTTTACCTATGAGATAAAGTCCAAAAGAATGTGACCTGTACATGTCAAATTTATAATAAAGATTGCAAATTGTGAGATCCAAAATTGCATATTATGGTTCGATTTTTTAAATTTTTCTAGTCAATGAGTAGACAGAACTTGGCACTGTCGAACGTTGTTGAGACTAGCATGCATTGTATATCTTTACCCTTAGGGTGAGCAGCTGATTTCACAAGCTGAAGTATGAAGATACTTGGATAGGTATGTGGATGCTTGTTATTGTAATGATGCATTGGATGATCCGCATAGAGATCTCATATGGATATTCTTTATAGTGTCAATGGTTAATCTCTCATGACGGTGGTGCGAGTGATCCTTTAACTTAAGATCTTCATTGCACCTCATACGTGGAATGTCATACTTTGACAACATACAAACATCGATATAGCCACGGATGGCAAATATGGTATTGGTTGGGTATGACATAAAGTATATGAAGGTAGTGTTTGATCAAGATAGGATTCATCTTCCTTGATAGAAAGGGTTATATCGCATAGCTACTTGATAGATTAAATTAACTGTTAAATCCTTGCAAGGTTGATTTGGAATTCGAAATGGTTTTGAAGTTTTAATTTATGTGAGTCAATTTTTTTGAGATTAAATAAAAAAAAGCAATTACAGGGTTGACACATTCCATACCACTAATTGAACTGGGATATGGGACGAAGGGATTGAATCGTACGATAACCGTTCATGGATAGGAGTTGATAACTACATCAACAAAACCCTTAACACTTGGATGGTCATGATGCTTTGCTAGGGGCTGCTCATGATCTATAATCATGGATTCTTTGATTTAATCAAGGAATTGATTTAGTTAAAGAATTGACTTGGAAAGGTGTTTATCAAAGTTATCCCTAGGGTCAATTAAGGGACATGATTATTGCCAACATGTCAAGGGACCTAATGGGTCATACAAAGATTTTGGATGAAGTTAAAATGAAAATTAAGTTGTATTTAATTCAGATTAGATGATCAATTATTAGGATTGGGTTTGACTCAATCTTAATGAGAGAACATGTAATTGATGAATAGGATTCATCATAAAGGAAAAAAATTTATGTTCAAGGGAGAGACCTTTTATACATGTGATATACATATAAAATCCATTAATTGGATACCCAATTAGGCTTGATCCATATGATGGATGGCTTAGATTAATTGGGATTTGATTAGATTAAAAATATGATATTTAACTGGGTCCATATGATGGCATGATTTGATTCATGAAAATCCAATTGAACCGAGGGTTGATGTAACGACCCGGGCCCACGGGCCCGTTTCGTTACAAGAAAGCAAGACGAACAAGGTCCACACCAACTTGGGCCACCACAGCCCAAAAAGGGATCCAATTAGTGCCTTGTCCTTCTTGCTTAATTGGTTTCCTAATTTCCCAATGTGGGACTATTGGGAGGGGCATCACAATCTACCCCCTTATAGAGGCGACGTCCTCGTCGCCAGGGGCAATTGATCACAACCACCAGGTAGGCAGGATTCTAGAGGTGGCCCCACAGGTTCAAAAGGTGGCTCCCATCAATGTAGCACTTTGCCCTGTGGCCCCCATAGTGTGGCACTTAGCTCCTGCACTTCCGACTGGTGCATGGCTATGATACCACTAAAGCTATCACGCTTCAGACCCAAAATTTGAGCTAGGGTGACAACCCGCCGCATGCCAGGCATGCAAGGCGTCTCGAATTTCATCACATAAATCAATATAAAGCAAAAATTTAAATCCATGATTTATTACAAACCATAATTATCAGTCTTGGGCTACCTGCCCTACACACAAGCAAATCTGAACTAAATCAATTATAATGGAACTAAGTTTATTTAATAGAAACTCCGTCTATCCCAATTATCCTTCTTCATTCCTGAGGCTCTAAAAAACATTGTGAGAATTCTATGAGCTCACACTCAATAAGTAAGCTTAATACAATTTCAAATTTTCATTTATCATGCTATCAGCATATTTATGTCATCATATCAAATAATTTGAAACTTAATTCAATAATAATTACTAGGATATATGCGATGTAAACAAAACATTGTTTATACTGTCATTATTTTTCTTTGTGTGTCCCACGGCCCTACAACACACGTCTTGTGTATCACTCTTAAATATCCCCTAAGAGGAAGGGTCCTGGTACCAGTATTTTGTCATCTGTCATGATAATCTATCATCTGTCATGTGATAATCTGTCATGTGAGAACCGCGGCGACACATAAAGTTTTATTGTCATTATCATAATTACATATTATCATAGTAACAACATAATTTTTGCAAGATTATCATAATCACATTAACTGTAGGTTCATAATTTATAAACTAAATAATTTATAAAATTATAATACTTGACTTACTTACCACAGTACGCAAATTTCAATTGATGACCCAGTTAATTGGACACCTGGGAACCTACAGCATCACTTTTCATTATTAATTTTCTAAAATCTGAATTATAAAATAATTCTTAAACTCTACCCAAACCACTTCACGGGCCCAACTTTGGGCTCGAATATTCCATATATATACACCCAAATAGGGAAACAAAATTATCCCCAGAAACTAGAATCAACCCTGATTCGGGCCATATAATTATTTTGCCAATCTCGACCTATTACAGGGCCCAAATAACAGCTCAAAAAGGGCTCCGGAAACGGCCCAACAGGGCCCAAAGATTGGACGGCCCAACAACCCAAAAATTCTATCACCCTAGCTCCTCTGTTTCTTTTGAAACAAAGGAGCCGAGAACCGTGCCGGTGGCCAGGGCCGCCGCCGGCCAAATTGAATGCGGCCTAGCCACCGTTGGTCGGACCAGGGCCGGCCGCCACCGCGGCCGGCCTCTACCCCCCTTTCTCTCTCATCAATTTCTCTCACGTTCTCTCTTTCGTCTCCCGCTCGTCGTTCACGGTGCCGGCATCAATTCCGACCAAATTAGCATCGGTCCGGCCACCGTTGGCCGGACCAGAGCCGATCGCGCCGCAGCCGGCCTCCCCTCCTTCTCTCTCCCCCTAATTTCCTTTTTCTTCCTCTCTTTCTCTCTCACTGTCGCCGTGGCCAAGGAGCGTGCCAGCAGCACGGCCGACCATCGTGGCCGGCCGGACCTCCATCGGATGCCTGCCCAGCGCCGGTGGGGGTCTTCGACCAGAGCTCAGGCCCGGCGAGGCGACGGGTACGCCGCCGGGCCCGAACCAGCGGATCGAACCGGCTGCAATTCCTCTATCTCTCTCTCTCGCGTCTCTAATCTCTTCTCTCTCTCTCTTTGGCATGGATAGGGGACTCACCGGGAACAAGCGCGCGCACAAGGATGATGGGTAAGAAACGTCTGCACGAGAAGGTGATGAGAAGAAGGCGTTCACGTATGATGGGGAGGAGGTTTCCACATGATCCTTTAACAGCGACGCAGACTCCTCAAATCAAGGGATTTGGGATAACATTAGTTATGGGGAGGTTTGAAATTCATATCTAGACTCCTCAAATCAAGGGATTTGGGATAACATTAGTTACGGGGAGATTTGAAATTCAAATTTAGACTTCTCAAATCAAAGGATTTAGGATAGCGTTAGTTACGGGGAGATTTGAAATTCAAATCTAGACTCCTCAAATCAAGGGATTTGGGATAACATTAATTAGGGGAGGTTTGAAATTCAAATCTAGACTCCTCAAATCAAGGGATTTGGGATAACATTAGTTACGGGAAGATTTGAAATTCAAATCTAGACTCCTCAAATTAAGGGATTTGGGATAACATTAGTTATGGAAAGATTTGAAATTCAAATCTAAACTCCTCAAATCTGGGGGATTACATTCTCCCCTTCTTATAAAAATTTCGGCCTCGAAATTGATGCTCTTTCATTAGAGAAAATTAGAATTCCAATTTTATCTCACAATCAACTAAGTCTTTATTCAAATGTCAACAGTCGTAGCTACATCATTAACTATATTAAGACTCAAATAGTTATGGATACTTCTCTTTCATTTCCTCCTCAAGTTCCCAAGTAGCCTCCCTCTCAGAATGATAACTCAATTGCACCTTGACATAGGGAATGGTACGCCGTCTCAGAACCTGATCCTTGCGGTCCACAATACGTATAGGGTACTCCTCATATGATAAATCTTTCCTCAACTATATAGGCTCATATGCTATGACATGGCTAGGATCGAAAATATACTTTCTCAACATAGAGATATGAAAAGCATTGTGTACCCCGGCTAAAATCGGAGGCAATGCCAGGCTGTAAGCAATATCAAAAGGTCCAATATAACGTGGACTTAGCTTTCCTCTAATCCCAAATCTCATCACATCCTTGGTTGGTAAAACTTTCAATTGATTTTCAACCCAAATTTCAAATCTTTCTTTTTGACATCAACATAACTTCCCTATTAACTCTGAGCTACATGAAGCTGCTTCAAATAACGATACCTTTTTATAGTTGTTAAACCAGCTCAGTATCCAAAAATTTTCCCCTCTAACTTTATTCCAACACGAAGGAGATCTACACCTCATATTGTAAAAAGTTCAAATGGGTCCATTAGTATTGGCTCAGTAATCTTATAAGAAGAAATTTTACTAAGGGTAAGATGCTATCTCAAGCACCTCCTAAATCCATCACCAGGCTTGCAACATTTCCTCTAAAAATTAAATGGTTCTTTCAGACTATCCACCAAGCCTTACAAAAATCCTCCATTGAAAAAAAAATGAGTCTAATGGATTCGAACTCAATTTAATCAGTTTATTATTGCACCGGATATAAGAAGGTCTTCTTCAAGTTCTTTGCAACTTCTAAATATGCCGACACTTATTTTTAATTTTTGATTAAATCATCATAACATACTTGGTTTCACTCTTGAATACTTCAAGCTAACATCATTAAAGTAATAACTCAGACATCTTTCATAATTATCATAATTAACTGATTCAATTCCTTTGAATATCTCAAAGTGACCTAACTGATCTAACTCAGATGGGATACATGGCTTATAAGGTCTATAGAGATTGAAGATGCGCTTACCACCCAAAAGATACATTTAGAAAATTATAGTAATCTTTCTTTGATCTGAAAGTGACATTAGATGTATCCTCAGCCATCTTTCATAATTGATCAAAAATGAAATCATCTCCCTCCTCTTTCCTTGAAAAGATTCAAGCCACTTATGGCTGATTAACAATTTATCCATTCTGGGTAAAAATACATACCTAGAACTACGAAGAGAGGCATGGTAAGTAGGCATGATAGATTAGTGTTCTATCATCTTGATTCAGGAATCTATTAATAGATGCAAATCCTCATAAAATTCTTTATTAATGAAATTTATCTTATTCTTATCACTGCTAAGAATCTTTCACTTGCTACCTTCAAAACATTTGAATATTCATAACCAAAACCAATCCCAATGGTTCACAGGGTCTACATGAACCTTAATCGCCTCAAAACTTAAGATATTATATTCTTCCTAAATAACCCATTGCGACACTACGTAGTCAACCATTTCAATGATATCAATATCAATCATTTTCATAACCAACAAATTAGCCTTGAAGATGCAATTTTAATAATGCAAGTCCTCTTAGTAAAATCCACTATATATATATATCCGCATTCAAATTCAAATTTAATAATTCAAAATTCAAACATCTACTAAATCAAAATATAAAAATGTCACATTGTCATCAATTGCAACTTCCAACTGTTGCATAAAATTTCCATTTATTCATCTACCTTGTATTGCATATTAAATTAAAGTCTCATGTACCCATGTTCTCTAGGGTCTAAAACCGTTGTTGGCTATTCCCAACCAAGCCCACGTAGCCAGAGCTTCCAGGAGTCACTTGGTCTCCCGGCTGGCCAGGGTCACTAAACTAGAAGCCCTCATCATGTCACTGACTTCTTGTATGACATGGTATTATTAATTTCTACCAGGGCTAAAGTTCAGTCAACATCTTTATAGACTTCTAAATTTTAGGCTCTCTAAACACATTTACTTAAAATCATCTTAGAGTTATTATCCTTCCAGTGTCATTCTACTACTTTGTCTAGTGTCATCATATTTGTCCCTAAGGTCAAACCTAGGCTCTGATACCACTAAAGCTGTCACGCTCCAGTCCCAAAATTTGAGCTAGGGTGACAACCCGCCGCATGCCAAGCATGCAAAGCATCTCAAATTCCATCACATAAATCAATATAAAGCAAAAATTCAAATCCATGATTTATTACAAACCATAATTATCAGTCTTGGGCTACCTGCCCTACACATAAGCAAATCTGAACTAAATCAATTATAATGGAACTAAGTTTATTTAATAGAAGCTCCGTCTATCCCAATTATCCTTCTTCATTCCTGAGGCTCTAAAAAAATTGTGAGAATTCTATGAGCTCACACTCAATAAGTAAGCCTAATAAAATTTCAAATTTTCATTTATCATGCTATCAGCATATTCATGTCATCATATCAAATAATTTGAAACTTAATTCAATAATAATTACTAGGATATATGCGATGTAAACAAAATATTGTTTATATTGTCATTGTTTTTCTTTATGTGTCCCACGGCCCTACAACACACGTCTTATGTATCACTCTTAAATATCCCCTAAGAGGAAGGTCCTGGTACCAGTATTCTGTCATCTGTCATGTGATAATCTGTCATGTGAGAACTGCGGTGACACATAAAGTTTTACTGTCATTATCATAATTACATATTATCATAGTAACAACATAATTTTTGCAAGATTATCATAATCACATTTATCATAGTAACAACATAATTTTTGCAAGATTATCATAATCACATTTAACTGTAGGTTCATAATTTATAAATTAAATAATTTATAAAATTATAATACTTGACTTACTTACCACAGTACGCAAATTTCAATTAATGACCCAGTTAATTGGACACCTGGTAACCTACAGCATCATTTTTCATTATTAATTTTCTAAAATCTGAATTATAAAATAATTCTTAAACTCTACCCAAACCACTTCACGGGCCCAACTTTGGGCTCGAATATCTCTCAATGTATACACCCAAATAGGAAAACAAAATTATCCCCAGAAACTAGAATCAACCCTGATTCGGGCCATATAATTATTTTGCCAATCTCGACCCATTACAGGCCCAAATAACAGCTCAAAAAGGGCTCCAGAAACGGCCCAACCGGGCCCAAAGATTGGATGGCCCAACAGCCCAAAATTCTATCACCCCAGCTCCTCTGTTTCTTTTGAAACAGAGGAGCCGAGAGCCGTGCCGGTGGCCAGGGCTACCGTCGGCCAAATTGGAGGCGGCCTGGCCGCCGTTGGCTGGACCGGGGCCGGCCGCGGCCGGCCTCTCCCCCCTTTCTCTCTCATCAAATTATCTCTCGTTCTCTCTTTCGTCTCCCGCTCGTCGTTCACGGTGCCGGCATCAATTCCGGCCAAATTGGCATCGGTCCGGCCACCGTTGGCCGGACCAGAGCCGACGCCGCCGCGGCCGACCTTCCCTCCTTCTCTCTCCCCCTAATTTCCTCTTTCTCTATCACTGTCGCCGTGGCCAAGGAGCGTGCCGGCGGCACGGCCGGCCACCGTGGCCGGCCGGACCTCCATCGGACGCCTGCCCGGCGCCGGTGGGGGTCTCCGACCGGAGCTTAGGCCCGGCAAGGCGACGGACACGCCGCCGGGCCCAAACCGGCGGATCGAACCGGCTGCAATTCCTCTTTCTCTCTCTTTCTCTCGCGTCTCTAATCTCTTCTCTCTCTGCATGGGTAGGGGACTCACGAGAAGGTGATGAGAAGAAGGCGTTCACGTATGATGGGAAGGAGGTTTCCACATGATCCTTTAAAAGCGACGCAGACTCTTCAAATCAAGGGATTTGGGATAATATTAGTTATAGGGAGGTTTGAAATTCAAATCTAGACTCTTCAAATCAAGGGATTTAGGATAACATTAGTTACGAGGAGATTTGAAATTCAAATTTAGACTTGTCAAATTAAGGGATTTGGGATAACGTTACGAGAGATTTGAAATTCAAATCTAGACTCCTCAAATTAAGGAATTTGAGATAACATTAGTTACAGGGAGATTTGAAATTCAAATCTAGACTCTCAAATTAAGGGATTTGGGATAACATTAGTTACGGGAAGATTTGAAATTCAAATCTAGACTCTTCAAATGCAGGGGATTACAATTGAGATCGTGCCATGTGGAGAATGGATTCATGCTCATATGATGACATGACCCATTATTGAAGAGGGAACATTCATAATGTTGACATCATCGTGAATAAAAGGAGTAACCTTCTCTTCATAAACAAAAAGAGTAACCTTCTCTTCATGAATAAAAGGAGTAACCTCCTCTTCATGCCCATTAAAAAGATGCACCTAACTCCTCTTTTTCTCTCTCTTGATTCCTAGCAACCACTTTCTATCTCTAAAGCATCCTTTCTTTCTCTAGGAAGTCTCTCTCTTGAATGGATGAAAGTCTCTTTCACACATCACGTCCCTCTTTCTCGGGTGGTTGAAGGAAGGCTTTCTCTCTCTTCTTGGTTGATCAAGATTTGTTCTTGATCAATAAATCTTTCCTTTCTTTATTGATCAAGATTTGATCTTGATCAATAAATTATTTTCTTTGATAGATCAAAATTTGATCTTTATCAAAAAAATCTTTTTTTTTCTTAATTGATCAAGATTTAATCTTGATCAAGAAATTATTCTCTCTCTTAATTTGAAAAATCAATTGAAGAAGAAAAGAGGCGCTAATACCCTTGCTAAGAAGTCATCATCCAATCATGGAAGGACATCATCTAAAGATCTTTACGTGGATCACTATTAGATGCAGGACGCATAAACGGCTAGTGGTAAATCGTTTATCGGCTTCACCAGTTTTCATTCCCAATAAAGAACACAGGTATGATCTATTATTTAGTCATATGTAATTTTTTATTAACTAAATTTATTCTCGAAGGATTTTGGGCTTTGAAAAATTTTTTATTTATTTTATCTTTTCCTGCATGATATATGAATTTGATTTATATAAAATATACGAAATTCTCTATATCTATGTAAACCAAATAAGTAAAGGGAATAGTTGATTCTACTTTCCATTTTAATAAATTTGATTTTCTTAATTTCCAACTTCAAACCGAAGAATTTAACACAAATCGTAAGATTCAAGCAACGAATGGAAGGGGGAAATAAATTAAGGTAGCTAGGTAACCAATGTCACATTTTTTTCTTAGGAACAAGCATTCAACAAGATGACTTGTAACGTTAGCATTTGTTCAATCATCACCGGATGTCTGGATGCTTTCCACATCAAAATCAAAATGTGCAGGCGTGTGTTTCATAAGATGGGCTGAGATGGCGACCGACATTTAAATCAAGAATAACCGAGACGTTATCCACGATCTATGTGACATGTCCCTCCTCGCAATACAATAAACTTACGTATTATGTGTAAAATTCAAATCTTCATCAGACTTTGTTGCCTAGATTGAGCTTAGCTCCTCCCCATACTATAATTATGCGTCTGTCATGCATGTCACATGCCAACTAAGGTCAAATGCATACGAATAATTAAGATTTTAACCTCTAGTCGTGCATCACATTCTGAAGATTGTCAAACTTATCCACTGTGCGCATCCATGTCATGGTCTAAAGGTGAATTGATTGATACCATCATCATCGATTCTTTCTTTTTCCTTCCATAGGTCCACATATTCTTCTAATCATCTTTATTTTGCCATTCAAAAGCACTTGCTATATATTAGGTCACAAGCAAGCACGAAGTCAAATCTCATATATAATTGGTGACGTGATCGCTGCTGAGCTGCTTCCATGCTAGATGTGGACAACCTCGAGGTCACACGTGGAGCTGATGACGCTTTTGCGTATGTTTTTGGCCTAGGTTTAGACTATATATTCGGATCGAAGTTCCAAACGACCGAAAATAGTCGTTTTAAGTCGCCAAACGATGGATGCTAGATTTTGATAAGCGGGAGGTTCCGTCATCAAGGGCACAGCACCTGGGAATAACACATGAGTAATTTTGAAGCTGTTAATTATGCTTTCGATCCATGCAAAACAAGCACCCAGAATTTAGCCATAAGTAAAGAAAAACTCCTTGGACGGTGCTTTAATTTCCCTTTCTTCCCATAGAAAATTAAAACCTTGAGAACCAAAAATCAAAATAGTTAATTTATTAACGTCCAACCCTAAAAAAGCTCGTTGAACGGAAGCATTGGCAGTACAGCTATACTATTAATTGCATGGGCGCTGAAGTTATATAATTTCTTTAATTCTGTATTATTAAATTTAAATTTTAAAAATATTTTTTAAATTAAATAATAAAAATAAGATAAATAAATATATGTATTAGATTTTAAAAAATAAAAAATAAAGATTTTTTAAAATATAAATATAATTCTAAATGGAAAGATAAAAAAGGGCCGGGAAATGATAAACAAAAATATAGATTTATTTATATTTAAATTTTAAAATTATTATTTATAAATTAAAAATAAAAACGATATAAAATGTGTATGTTAGATTATATTATTTTTAAATTTTTAAAATAAAATTAGTTGATTAGAAGCTATTAATCAAAATTGAAAAGGTCAAAAAGTCCATACACCGTGGATAAGGACTATACAATACCACTATATTAAGTGCAAAAAATTTTAGAAGAAAGATAATTTAAGATGAGGTCGAATTTATTACATTAAAAGCTATTTAAACATGCCGTGTTAAGAGAAAATAAAGTTTGGAAAATGTCTCAGCTTTAATATATTATATTAGATCGATTGCTTGCTTTCTTGCCGTGCCATGGTACTCCATAAAAAGTCTAAAACTTTAAATCCAAATTAAAACAAGAGCTAATAAATTAACCCACGCGACACAGATCGATTCTAGGCTGAGATTGCCATCCATTAATTAACTGTCCATCCATATCACTCGAGATCAGACAATTTTGAGTCCACAAAGACGCGATCAAATCTCTAATTCCGTTTCAAAACTAATTATCATGTTACATTTCCTCAAGCCTTCTCCTTATACTACATTCTTCCTGGTTAAAAGTAATTGAAAATAAAAACGAAAAACGTTCTTGACTTGAACCATTCCAAACTGGCATGTATGTAGCTATGGGTGGTGGTATAAGCAATCAAAAATAATTAAACGAATAAAATACAGAGTTGTCCTTTTGACTTATTTGGATTTATACGCTATCGTTATCTCTCGAGGAACCCGGTCATCCGTAGAACGGCGTTCCTGAAATGGCGAAGATCCCGCCCCTTGAGCGTCCTGCCGATGCCGATGCACATCGACGACGCCATCTTATCCGCTGTTCTTCGGGCCACGATGATGTGAGGTGGAATCCTCTCACTACCCCCACAATCGTCGTCGTCTCCGTCCTCGCTGCTGCCGTCGGAGTCGACGTGGCAGGCGCAACGCGGCGGCCACGAACGGCTTGCGCCGAATCTGGCCTTCGGGATGCCTACCGGCCGAGCCGACTCCTTCCCCCGGCCTGTCGCTGGGGGGATGATCGCTTCTCCTGGACCGCGTCGTCGTCGTCGTCGCCGTCGGGCCACAAAACGTCGGCCTCTTGGAACTCTTCCATCGCCTTTGGTGAGAGGCTTTGGCGGCCGGGGGTGCTCGAGGAGGGGGATTTATAGAGGTTTTGGTGGGGTGGGGAGCTCGAGTCGACGGCCGGAGTCGCCACCTGGCCCCCGCGAGGATTCATTATTGTTCCTCCGCTTTATTTGTCAATGATTAAAGAATTGGCTGAAGGGGAATCGTTTCGGTGATTCCAAGATGCGAGCGAGCGTTCTCCATTGCTTGCTTCGGACGTGGAGGTGGAGTTTTCTTTTTATAATGTTTTCGCGTGGGACATATCCTGGCCCACTTTTCAATGCTCGGCAAGGTTCAGGGTTCATGTTTGCGTGTGTTTTTTTTCGTAACGACGAGCTTTAAAATGGTGTAATTGGGTCGTTAACAGTGGCAGAGTGAACCATATAGCCTTTGGATGACGTTCTAGTTTCGAATCCTGGAGAGATTTTTCCAAATATTTGGTTCAACAAATTCTAATTGATGTTTTGAAAGAAGAATAGCGAAAAAAAGGGGAAAGAAGAAAAAAAACACTTAGTGTAGGCAAAGGTTCCGTGGACCCCTGAATACGAACTAGATGGAACCATTTGTGAAGGACTAATAATCTGTGTTTCCTACCCTATCTCCATTGCTTTTCATGAATAAACCAAACATGCAAAGTGGTTCTTAATAAATATGTAAAGTAGTTATTTTTCAACAATTACCCCCAAACAAGACATAAGATTGAAGTGTTGTGGTTTAAGGAGGAGATGTGTGTGATTTTAAGAAGGCATTGGATTTTATCAAGCACCTATATATGAATTTTCATTTGGAGATTATAATATCCTTGTAAGAAATTAAGCAATCCAAACTGATTCCCCTTTTAAATTTCTAGCCCTAAATTCGTAAGATATATATCAGGAGCTAATGCTTGAATTTTATTTTTTTTGATGGCAGATTGAATTCTATTTTGAAAATTCGTAGGTCTCCATCCACCAATACCACACCATTTGGGAACTTGTTGGACAAGTCATTTTTGATTTTTGTTTATGCTCAAACTTTTTCATTTAATTTCCTTTGCGTTGTTGCGCGGCAAGTCAATAGTCAACATTGTGAAAGTTTATCGGGATCTTTATCGATCCCGTCTTAGTTTGTCATAGCCCTTTTTATTTCTATCCTTTTTCTAATTTCTGAATGCTGCTTGTTATTTTATATGATGCTGTACGTAAAATCCTTGCATTGAATCAATTAGGAATCAAAAGGGGTGATTTGATTCTTGCCTTTGGTTGTTTCACATTTAAGATGAAGTGTGATGGAATTTAGCCCTTTACCTCTACAATTTTACTTGTTCTCCATAAAATTAGCTATTTTAATGCCCGCAGCACGTACGAATTTAGTTACATATTCCCCCCCCCCCCTCCCTTTTTTGATTAAATTCGATCTGATTTATATTTAAAAACTCATATATTGAATAGGTTGGATCAGACTAAAAAAATGAGCACGATCTAAATTCTAAATCAGTTTTGAATCTTGTATTTTTCAACTTAATCCGATCCAATATGTATACCATAAAAATCTAACTTAGGTTAATAAAAAATAATCCCCTTCCTAATATGACCCGAACTAAATCCAATATAATCAAGAAAATCGAATCTTACAAATCTTCTTTTTCCTCGCTTTAATTATTTTTGCTAATTCATTGAATGAATTCTCACTTAAATTATTTCCTTTTTTTAATATTAATAACTATCTTATCTTATCTATATTTACTTAATTATGATTAAACATTCATATTTTTATTTATTTTAATAATAAATTTTTATTTATAATGCCTTCAATTATGCCGATATAAATTTTAAATATCATAATTTATGAACTTAACAATAATTAATTGCTTGAACAAAATTAAAAGTAACATCCGCAAGTCCTTTTATTTATTTCTAATAGTATCTATGATTAACTTTTTTAACACCAAATTCATTGTAGCTGCCATGAGTCCCAAATAGTCTTAAAACTTAAATCTTGATTGCTTAATAAAAAGCAGGGGAAATTATTATTCTCAATTTTAGACTTTGAAAATGTACCTTTCAAAAATCAAACTAGAATTTCTATTTGGGTAGGCAAAGTAGTTTTACCCACTGGCTCAACGGTAGTTCACATCAGTTATGATTGGTTTTATAGGATAATATTGTTTTTTTCTGATATAGAATAATGGTTGAAAAAAAAATAGTACACTATGCGCACCAGTCTTTTTGTCTGATACCACAGAGACGAGAGTTTCTGTGATGTTCGTTCCTATGATTGCATAATTGGCCTCTATACCAGATAATTGAATAGTTGAATAACTTCACAATAATTCTCAATGTATTTGTTTTGAATGGATAAGAGTTTATGATATTCAGCTTGGTTATAATACTTGATTTTCTTGATCATCAATAACTTTTTTTTTAAAAGACAAATAAAGAGGGGAAGCCCAATCCAATTTCTCTTGATCATCAACGGTAATAAGGCTGGGAAACAATACCAGCCTTTGCCACATATTCATTCATGTTCAACCTCCATTGGATTCCTCAGATACGGCCAATTTTTATCAATTAATTATGGGTCGTGTGGCAGCCTTTCATTTGGTTTTCAGCTAAATTTGTAGCGCTGTTGGGACATCGGACGGTGGACCATCTTCGCGCGCAGTTACTTCCCTAACTTACCGGAGGAGGCCAACTCTCTCTTTTTCTCTCTCGCGCGCTCTCCCCCTCTCTCAAAGCCGCAGGCGACGAGTGAAACGAGGGTCGATCTATTTTGGCCCGCAATTTTTTTTTTTTACCGAGGAGCCCCCATGTCATATTAAAAAAATTAACGTTTTACCCCTAAAATTTTAGGATCAAAATATCCTTCCACCCAAACAGCCCTCCCTCCGAAATTCTATTTGATCGTCCGTGATCTTTGCTCCCCTCCTCCCTCCCCGTCAGTTTTTTTTTTCTTTTTCAGATCGTGCCCCTTTTCCTTTTTCATTGTCTTTTTTTTTTTTTTTTTTGATTCATACGTTGTTAGCCTCTTCCTCCTTTTCGTCTTTTTTTTTCGGTTCATTGTTCGGCCCATATCAGTCAAACAGAGGTTCTTTGTTCGTCAACCAGGGCCGAACAGAGCTGGAAGGCTTGGCAAGAGAGGGATCTTAGGAGGACGAAGGCGTGGATCATGTGGCGGAGCCGTTGGACATATATAGACGCCGGAAAGGAAGGGATCTTGGGATTTTGAAAAAAAAACATCTTGAAATAGATCGATGAAGGAGGGAAGGAGGGAGGAAGAAGACTTACCTTACTTGCCGGAGAGAGCGATCCACTACTGGGAAGCCGTAAGCGAGAGAGGTGAGCGCGAGCAACATAGAAAGAGTTGGGGAAAGAGGGGGCAAATAGCAATCTTAGGGGAGGCTGTTTGGATGAAGGGAGTTTAGAATTTTTATAAAAATAAAAGGGCTTCTCAATAATATTAGAGGGTTATCGAGTAAAAAAAAAAAAAAGGGGCTCCCGGTACAAAACGCGGGCCAAATAACCGCTCCCGTGAAATGAACATGCTGAACGGGACCAGCCTAGAGAAACTGGGACCAGGAGAAACTGGACCAAGCGCCAACCCCAACACCATATGCCACTGCTACACGTCAAATCCTGCCCAAGGCTTTTTGTGGCTTACCGGCCCTAAGCTCTCAGAGGCATGATGCCGACGCTTTCCTCCTATCACTGGCCCGCCTCCATGACCGGAAGGAAGTTCGATCAGCGGAGGAGGAAGACGACACCCGGCCGCAGCACCAAACAGAGATCCATCTGACCTCCTAGAACCTTCCTCTCATAGCAAACACTAATTAAAGACCTTCATCATATCAAGAATAATAACTCTTCTTAACTTCTGGATTAATGCAAGCCAATTAATCCTGTGTCACAGTAATCTAAAAGGAGTTCAAATCCTTTCCTTGATTTAACTGGAAAGGTCTAGTTCGATGTCGTTCATCATCTGTTTGTTGCGCAGCAACAGATAATAGTAAAATATTTTTGTAAAACAAAAAGAAAAAAAGGATTGACTTAAAATTAACGGGGTCATTTTTAAAGGAAAAAAAAAAAGAAAATTTTATACCCATTAATTTGGTTTATTTAATCACAGTTGAATCAGTGACAGCGATGAAAACAGAGCTCTTGACTTTCTTTGCCCCCTCGCTACGGTCCGGATCACCGCAGCGGGCGTTAGCCCTCGAGGAAGCCAGTCATCCGGAGGACGGAGTCGCGGACGCGGGCCAAATCCCGGCCCTTGAGCGTCCGCCCCTGCCCCAAGCACAGCGAGAAGGCCACGTTGCCTACCGTCCCGCTGCGGGACACCAGAACGTGCGGCGGGATCAGCTTCAGCTCCTCCGCGGCCCCCTCCTCGTCCACCAAGCTCTCCCCCGCGCGCCTCCGCCCGGCCGCCCTCGGGATCTCCACCGGCGCCGCCCGCTCCCTCGTCGTCTTCGGCGACGCGTAGCCGTTGGACGCACCCGTCGTCGGAAAGTCGTCGTTGTCTGGCAACATCACGTCCGCCTCGTAGAGCTCTTCCATCACCCCACCAATTAATTATTTGTCTGAGTTCTCGTCGCCATATTGGGAGGAGCGGAGGCGAAGGTGGGGAATTTATAGAGGCTTCTAACGGTAACGGAGGTGCAAGCGTGGCATCGGCTTGGGGGGCCCCTCCATGTGGTGCGGACCAATCTTCACCGGCCACGAGTCCTACGTGGCCACAATATGAAGGAAAGGGAACAAATCCGAAGGCCCTTTAAAAAAATATATAATTGGAAGTGCACATATCGCATCTTAGACTACTACGTTACTAAGTTGTCGCTTAAAAAATTTAAGATAGATTGGCCGGCCGTTTGTTTGAGAAGCTGAGACAGAGCTAGCCTTCTCTTAAGCGTTAATTATATGTGGTGTGCTGGTGGCATCATGTTAACGTTAACGGTAAGGTCAACTGATGGCGCAAGCTGGAGTAGGCAGCTTCGCCTTCTTCAAGTTGACCCCCAACGATTTGACTTATTCAAGTCGATTTTAGCAGTTCCGACTTCTACCAAGGTAGCCTCAGCAGCCCCGTCTTCTAAGTTGACCCTCAGCGGCCCTGATTTTTTCAAGGCGGTTTCAGCAGTCCTGCCTTATTTAAGTCGGCCCCCAACGGTCCTGACTTCTCCATGGCAGCCTCAGCAACCCCGCCTTCTCAAGTCGGCTCTCAACGGTCCCAACTTTTCCAAGGCGGCCTCAGCAACCCCGCCTTCTCCAAGTCGGCACCCAGCGGTCCCGACTTCTCCAATGTGGCCCCACCTTCTCCAAGTCGGCCCCCAGCAGTCCTGACTTCTCCAAGATGGCCTCAACAACCCCGCCTTCTCCAAGCTGGCCCCCAGCGGTACCGACTTCTTCAAGGCGCCTCAATAGCCCCGCCTTCTTTCAGGCCTACCTACCGCCTGGCTTGTGCCGTCTGATGGAGCTAGGCCCATCTGCCACCTAACTTGTGTAGTGGATGGGACCAAGCCCACCAACCGTCAGACCCACGTGTTCAATGGGACCATGCCCACCAACCAGCTCCTATTTACGTAATCACCATGAGCTTAGCAGACATTCCTCTTCACGAAACTCCACGTGGTTGATCTCCAAACGGATACCGAAGGTCCATAAAAGGGTAAGAGAACCCGGAATAAAGTAAGTACACACTCTCTACCCTCGGAGAACCTTCCGATTCTCTGAGCCTTCTTCTCCTTCAGAGCTTCTTCAAGCTCTCTCGGCTGTGACCTCGGTTGCTAACTTGACCATTGGAGCTGCCTCCGGTCTCGGGACTTTTTATAGGCCATCCGCTCTGGAGAAGACCTCATCAGCAAACGATGTTTCCCGACGGCTGGTTCCAGTGATTGAGCGCCAATAGATTGGTGCACCAGGAAGGGGGAGGTTTCTGTATCACCTGCCTGTAAGCTCTCCTCCTTCTCTTTATCAACAATGGTGGTGATGCGTGCTCGGAAGGTCTCCACCAGCTATCCTGGGGGGCACCTCCAACCGATGGAGCAGCAGGAGGCCAACCCTCTCGCTGTTAACCCTTCGGCAACTCCTGCACCACCAGCTGCGGCCACTCAAGCTGAGCAGCTGGCCGCATTAACCCAGCAAATCTAAACTCTCACGGCGATGATCCACGGGCTCTAGGAGTAGTCCGTGACCACCGAGCATCAGCTTGCTCCTCCTGTACCACCACCTGCTGCACCAGCCAGTCAACAGTCTACTCGGGAAAGATCTCCCCGTCGGGAGACTCGCCACCGCCGCGCCTCTCCCAAAGGATACCATCGGGGGCCCCTCAAGAGGTCGCGCTCCCCCGTCTATAGCTCAAGCGAATCTTCCCCAGAGCCACAGCACAAGGAAGAGCCTAAGCGGAGGCGCTACCACCCGCGCTCTTCTCTTTCTTCCTCTTCTTCTCTTCTAGGCCATCAAGGAAGATACCAGCCACTAATCGCCAGGCAGAGGAGCGTTTGGATGAATACCACCAATGGTTGGATGAGCTCACCAAAAAAGTCAACAACCAACCGCGAGAAGGCTAGGCTCCTCAAGTGGAGGGCTTCCAAGTTCACCCTTCTAGACGAACGTCTATACATAAGGTTTTTTTCCTACCCCCTTCTCAAATGTGTTGGACCCACAGACGCCGACTACATCCTCAGAGAAATCAATGAAGGCATCTGTGGAGACCATGTAGGGGGCAGATCGATGGCATAGAAGGCCCTCCGCCAAGGCTACTATTGGCTCACCATGAGGGAAGATGCTGCCAGGCTAGTTCAAAAATATGACGGTTTACCAGCGACATGCGCATATCCAGGGATAGCCGTCTACTTCATTGAGTCCACTCTCGGCCCCATGGCCCTTCGCCCAGTGAGGAATGGACATTCTCGGACCATTCCCCCAGGCTTCGGGTCAGCAAAAGTTCTTGCTCGTCACCATCGACTACTTCACCAAGTGGGTTGAAGTTGAAGCATTGGCCAAGATCACCGAGAGCAAGGTCAAAGCCTTCTTCTGAAAGTCTATTATATGCCGGTTCGGGTTGCCTCACACACCGTTATCACCGACAATGGCCGGCAGTTCGATAATGCTACATTCAAACCTTTTTGCACCGAGCTGAACATCTGTCATCGATTCACCTCCATCGGTCATCCACAAACCAACGGAGAGGCCGAGGTCATGAATCGGACCATCCTCCAGAGACTTAGAACTCGACTAGATGGATCCAAAGGCAGATGGATGGAGGAGCTTCCCAGCGTGCTGTGAGCGTACCACATGACTTCAAGAGCCACGACGGGAGAGACCCCCTTTAGTCTCGTCTTCGGATCCGAGGCGGTCAATCCCGTCGAGATCGGATTGCCAGTCCCCGGGTGGAGTCCTACAATGAAGAAGACAACCCAACACAGCTGGGAGCCAACCTTGATTTCATTAATGAGGCGCACGACCGAGCACGGCTCCGGATGGTCGCCTTTCGCCAGTGAGCAGCCAAGTACTACAATGCCCGGGTATATCCCAAGACGTTCCGCCCTGAAGATCGAGTCCTCAGGAAGGCCGAAGTGTCCAAGCCGACAGAGGGGGGCAAGCTATCTCCAAACTAGGAGGGTCCTTACTGCATCACCGAGTACTTCACCTAGGAGTATACCAGATCGAAGAACTCAGCGGACAGCCCATTCCATGCACTTGGAACGCGAACAACCTCTGCCATTACTATCAATGATGTACCCCTCCACTGTTGATAATAAAGAAATTTTCAAATACTACACCTGGCTTATCTCCGAAGCTGAGGACTTGTCAACTAAAGGAGCTCAACGGCATCGCGGCTAATAGGACACCCCCTCGGTCTGGCGTAGAGATGCCCCCGAAATGGTTCAAGACCCTAACAGCCTGTACTTGCTCGAGTTGCCCTTTGGGTTGGCACACAAACCCCGAGGCAGTTCTAAAGAAGCTCAGCAGCATTGCAGCTAACGGAACACCCCCTTGGTCTGGCGTGGAGACGCCCCCGAGGTGGTTCAAGACCCTAACAGGCCGTACCCGCTTGAGTCGCCCCTCGGTCCGGCACACAAACCCCGAGGCGGTTCTAAAGGAGCTCAGTGGCATTGCAGCTAACGGGACACCCCTCAGTCCGACGTAGAGATGCCCCCGAGGTGGTTTAAAACCCTATCAGTCCGTACCTGCTTGAGTCGCCCCTCGGACCGGCACACAAACCCCCGAGATGGTTCAAAAGGAGCTCAGCAGCATCGCAGCTAATGGAACCCCTTGGTCCAGCGTGGAGATGCCCCCGAGGTGGTTCAAGATCCTAACAGCCCGTACCCGCTCGAGTCGCCTTTCGGGCCAGCACACAAACCTCTGAGGTGGTTCAAAATGAGCTCAGCGACATCACGGCTAACGGAATACCCCTTCGGTTTGGCTTGGAGATGCTCCTAAGGTGATTCAAGACCCTAATAGCCCGTACTTGCTTGAGTCGCCCCTCGGATCGGCACACAAACCTCCGAGACGGTTCTGGAGGACTCCTAAGCGTGCCTAAGTGTTCCTCAACCAATGCCGACACCCTGCGTTCATTCCATTGGATGGCTAGGGGATAAAGGACTTGGCTGACAACATGAGTTCAAGTCGGATTGCAGGGGGACTGTGGCCGTTTGCTACCGAGCCTAAGTATTGGGACTAGTGCGACACCACAAACATATGAAGACAAGTGTTTTGAATAAAAAATTTTCCTTTTCATTAATGTTCAAAGCAGTTACAAAGTCCGACTCGAAGTCGGTTATAATCAAAAAGAAAAGGAAGATGCAAGAGCAAAAGCCTAGAAGTCTATGGCTCGTCCGATCTCGGCTCTCCACTAGCCTTGTCCCCGTTCATCTCCGCGTCATCCAGATCTCTAGGCTAGATATCTTCGAGGCCTTCGATCCCATAGACTTCAACGATCTTTGCTTTGCAGTACCCGAAGCCCTTAGCATAAGCCCTTAGCCTAGAAGTACCTTCTCCAAGTCGGCCCCCAGTGGTCCCGACTTCTTCAAGGCGACTTTAGCGGCCCTGCCTTCTTCAAGCCGATCCCCAGCAGTACCGACTTCTCCAAGGCTGCCTTAGCAGCCCCGCCTTCTCCCAGGCCCACCTACTGCCTAGCCTACGCCGTCTGATAGAACCAGGCCCATTTGCCACCTGACTTATGCATTGGATGGGAGCAAGTCCACCAACCGTCATATCCACATGTTCGATGGGACCAGGCCTACCAACCAGCTCCTATTCACGTAATCACCACGAGCTTAGCAGTCATTCCTCTTTATGAAACTCTACGTGGTTGAGCCCCAAACGGATACCGAAGGTTTATAAAAGGGTAAGAGAATCCAGGATAAAGTAAGTACATGCTCTCTACCCTCGAAGACCTTTTGATTCTCTTGAGCCTTCTTCTTCTTCTTCAGAGCTTCTTTAACCTCTCTCGACTGTGATCTCGATTGCTAATTCAATCGTCAAAGAGTCTCTATCAGAATTACCTTTGATCTTAAAACTTTTTGCAAGCCATCCATTTCGGAGAAGGTCTCATCAGCAAACAATATTTTTCGATGGCTGGTTTCGGTGATTGAGCATCAATAATATGAACACGAGGACGGAAGGAATAACATGCGGAAGAATTGAAGGGAGGTACGATGAGGTGCTACCGAGCACTAAAATAACCAAATAATAGGACAAAGGGGAGGAGCTTTTTTAATGGAGGAGGGTTGTTAATTAATAGGTCAGATGGAGGAACCGTGGGGGTCATGTTCATTTGCATCGAACCAAGAGACGACACGTATGTGTGAATGCAAGGGCTTCTTTCAAGTATTTTAATTAAGAAGAGCAAGAAGATCAGGAGGTAGAAGCAACAGGGAGGAAATAAGAGAATTGAGAGGTCGCTCTCATGTTCATCCAGCTACTTTAGGGGTCGCTTCACCGTACCACCAAATTATAGTGAAGCTTATCCGCAAGTTTAACGTGTACGATGGATGCAAGGGGAGTAAGAAATCGGATGGGGCAAGGCTTTGATTCTGGTCAGTTTCTAGTTTGGTACCTTCAAGTAAAGTTGTTAATTTCGTTTCGTTTCGTCGTATCGCTGAGACGTTTCGTCTCGATAGCTTATCCGAAAAGATAAGTACTACGTTTCGTTTCGGAAGATTTTCAGTCGTTTCGGTGCGTTTCGATGTATTTCGGCCGTTTTCGGTTGTTTTCGGCCGTTTCGTATGTTTCGGCTGTTGATAAAATATGTTTTGGAAACCAATTTATAAATTAAACCTTTCAGAACCATTTTAATATATATATATATTTAAAAAAATCCTAGTTGCCCTATTTCCATTTTAAAAAATATATATAATACAAAAAAATTCTAGTTACCCTATCTCCACGTCGCATCTCTTAAAAACTCAAACTCTTTATTTTTATATTGTTATTATTATTTATGAAGAATATAAATTATGAATAAATTTTTCATTATATATATATATATATATATATATATATTTTTTTAATTCTTAAAATTTTAACTCTTTATTTTTATGTTGTTATTATTATTTATAAAAAATATGAATTATGAATAAATATATATATATATATATATATATATATATATTTTGAAGTATCGAAACGATCTGATATCGAATATTTTGTTTCATAAGTTAAATCGAAATATAATCCGTAATGAAATTAACAGCCTTGCCTCCGAGCATTAACATTAACTTCGGTATGCCCAATTTAATTCACCAATATAAATTACCGGGTCCTACTTGTTCCATCAATTAGGGATAAGAATCAACTTCGCTAGCAAAAATTACTAGCAACGAGAGAGAGGTTGGGAAGATTGATGGATGACGCATGATTAATACGCTTTCTCGAACTCTGGATATGGTTTGGTTGGTCTGGGCTTTGACAAAGCTGGCATGTCGGCGATCCCATCTTGCCACTTCATGCGTATGGCAACGGCTGGCTTTGGACTCTCTCGCGGCGCGATGAGGCGAGGAGAGATCCCTAAATATGCCATGTGGATAAGTATTTGGAATCTCCATGATAGTGTCCTTTGGTTAATGTTTTCTAAGTCTTGGTTAGTGTGCTACAATCAAAGCACGGTAACTCATGCCTTTTTTTATTCTTATTCAAATATTTTCTTTAGATTGATATAATTATTCATCTATATAAAAAAACACACAATGCCCCGATTGATTAATTTGATAGGTCATCCATATGACCAAACTTTGAAGGGGCACGGTTTGTGTTTTTTGAGCAATAAAAACTTTTATTCTATGATGGCTTCGCCGCAAGTATAATAGAATATGCTATTCCAAGTATATAATAAATTGCATCACCTTATCTTTCCCTGCTGTACACTCTAAAATTATGAATTTTGAGTGGATGAAGTGTACCTGAAAATTATGTATTCAAGACATTAATAAATTTATGAAAACATAGTGGAAGATAAAATATAAAATTCTCAAATGCCCAGGATTCTTAAGAACATATTTATTTAATCAAAAATAAAATCTAAAATATTAGATCTATTTATACCTAAGTCCTTTATCGATATAGAAAATGATGAAGCCGGTGAATCCTTTACCACTAGCCATCCACGTGTCCGACCTCTAACGATGATCCACGCGGAGAAGAATGGATGAAACTTTCAAGGTATGAAGATGACACTTAGGGAGAGAGGAGAGAGGGGTGCTAGCGCCTCTTGAATCCCCTTCTAGAATTATAAACAAGAAGATCTCTCCATAGGTCTAAAAGATCTTCTTCTACCATATGAGAGGAGGAAGAGAAAGAAACATATTAATAGAGAGAGAAAGCGACGTCCCATCTCATGGAAACATTAATCCAAGGGAGAGGAAGAGACTTTCTTTCTCATGGCAAAGTTAATCCAAGAGAGAGGAAGAGACTTCTCTTCTTATGTCTCCGGCCGCACCAATGAAGGCTCCACAGGTGGGGTCGCCTGCCCGGGCTTCGGACGCAGGCGCGCCCGCAGCGGTCAGCGACCCGAGCCGAGCAGCGGATCTGCTAACACCATTCTGCATCCGGCCGAGGTGCACCGCCAGCCCCCATTCATTAGCCAAGTGTCAAAATCTCATCCCTTGAAATTAGAAGTTAGTTATCTCATAACTACATGCCTCAATCTGGACGTGTTCACCATCCTATCGTAGAAATTCATCATGCCCTATTCATGGGCATGAATCCTTCTTCACATGGCTGAGATTTGCCATCCATACCCGAATAATCAGAGCCGTTCATCACATGGATCAAGCTAAATTTGGGTATCCAATTATTTATTCATCATATGCGCAAATTATCTCTCCCTAAAATTCCTTCCTCTATGATGGATCATATCCATTATTATTTTATCTTTTTTAAATTGGGTGTTATCCAATTATTTAATTGGTTATCTTATCTGAATTAAATTTAATTTAATTCTTATTTTAATTCATCCAAAATTCTCCTTAATGCGTGTGACCCATTATGCCCTTTAACATGTTGGCAATAATCATGTCCTAATCATTGATCCTAGGAATGATTGGACAACTTTGTCCAAGTCAACAACATGATTATAGATCATGAGAGGCCTCTAGCAAAGCATCATGACCACCCAAGTGCTAAGGGTTTTGTTGACGTGACCATCAACAATACCTGTCCATGAACGGTTACCGTATGATTTAATCCCTTCGTCACATATTCAGATCAATCAGTGGTATGGAATGTATCAACCCTATAATTGATCTTTGTTTACTTGATCTCAAAAAAATTGACTCATATGAATTAGAACTTCGAAACTATTTCAAATTCTAACTCAACCTTGCAAGGATTTAACAATCAATTTAATCCATCAAGTGGTCGTAGGATATAACCCTTTCTATCAAGGAAGATGAATCATGTCTTAATCAAACACCATCTTCATGTGCTTCATGTCATACCCAACCGATACCATATTTGCCATCCGTGGTTAGAACGACGTTTGTATATCATCAAAGCATGACATTCCACATATGAGATGCAATGAAGATCTCAAGTCAAAGAATCACTCGCACCGTCGTCATTAGAGTTCAACCATCGACACTATATAGAATATCCATATGAGATATCTGTATGGATCATCTAATGTATCGTTATAATAACGAGCATCCATACACTATCCAAGTATCTTCATACTTCAGCTTGTGAAATCAGCTGCTCATCCTAAGGGTGAGGATATGCAATATATGCTAGTCTCACGGTATTCGATGGTATCCAATCCCATCTACGCATCGACTAGAAAAATTTAAAGAATCTAACCATAACGTGCAATTTGAATCTCACAATTTGTAATCTCTATTACAAATTTATATGCACGGTTCACATTTTTTTGGACTTTATCTCACAGACAAATATATCAAATATATAATAAAAGATATATGGATTGTAAAGAAACCATTTTATTTTATTTGTATTTAAAAATGTATATAGCATTCAATCCAATTCGATTTAGGGCATACACTAACAAAGTAATCACCTAACCTTCTCATATGATAAACTGCAGTTTATACTTATTATTTACCAAGTTGATTTAAGGTTATTGTCCCCCAAGAGAGGCTAGCTCCCTTTTAATCACTTATTATCTATAGATGATTATTTATTTTTCTTAAAAACTTAACCAGTTGATTGCATCATAGATAATAAAGAAATATTGTACTTAGTCGAGACAGGCTATTGATCTTAAAGAGTCTATGGTTTTGCTCAGTCCGAAAAATAAAAGTTGATTTATGGTAGAACAAACAAACATTCTAGGAGTTAGTAAAGGATATTGGATTGTTTTAAGGTGTTTTTGTCAAATAGATACCCATATAATGAAGGAAAGAATGAATAGTAAACTAGATGCCTAGAAATGAAAAGTCAATTCTTTTGCAAGTAGATGTATTTTAATCAAAAAAATACTATAGTCTATGCTCTTCATATTATCTCCAATACGGTAGTTCAAGTAGCTTCTTGACCTGGTTTGAAAAACTATTAACAATTTCTTTTGGAGAGACAATGAAATAATATATGCAAGGACAAAATTATTGATGATTTGGACAGTATCGCTAAGCAAAGCAGTGGACAAACTTGCAATAAATTTGTATAGTCTATTTGCTCGACTACTTAAGAAGCAAAATATCGTTTTTAAGATGATTGATGGACCTATAAGCCTTCTAGGACTTGCTCCTCAATCAGAAGAGCTATGTGCCAATCATCTTATAACATTGCTGGCCGTTTTATTGGGTTTATAAGAGGAGGTAAAATTGATATTGCAACTTAGCCTTGGCTTTCTACAACTTCTCTTAACTAACTTCCTGTTGTCAAAAAATCACGTTCCTTGAACGTCGAAAAATGGCAAAGAACTGGAGGGTGGTGAGGATGGTTGGGGAAGCTTCTAACTCCTCCTCGATGGACTTCCTGCAAGGAAGTCCCCGAAGATCCATTACACCGGTGGGGACCCTCCGATGCTCAAGTAAGCAACTTGAAAAATATCAATAAACAGTGGGCTAAAGCTTAGCTAAAAATTTAGAGTTCAGATCCCTTCTCTCGTTATGAGCGAAGGTTTTTATACCTATGCAAAAGTCCCCTTTACCCGCTTCTGAAAGGTTGTTGATTACGAGATGTTTTTGTTTGATAGCGGACAGATGGTAAGGCTGACAGGGACGGGCTGCCACTACTCCTGAGCTTGTCAGGGATAGCCTTGCCTATCAGGGACTGCTTTGCCTGTCAGGTGTGCGCCACAGACAGTAGGTGGGCCTAGTCATGTCAGGCGCGTGCCGTAACAAGTAGTAGCCACGAGCAGTAGCAGGTGGTTGATGGGCCATGTGACGATGGCAGGCGCCTGGCAGGCCATGTGATGGTGGCAGGCGCCAAGGTTGAGAGGGGGACCCTAGGGCTCGAGGTTGAGGAAGCTTTGGAGTCCGAGGTCGAGGGAACGCTGGAGTCCAAAGCTGAGGGGGTCCTTCGTCTGTCATTTGATCCGTTATCCCCCACATAGCTTGATCAGCCACATCACTTCCCATTGAATATGATATGAATCTTATAGCAGAGCTATCTACTGTGAATAGATTAACATCTTAGGATGGGGATTAAGATATGGGCCAATGGACAGCATTACTCCGGCTCTAAATGAATAAAATCAAAATACCTACCACACGAACTTGCCAACTTGATATGTTGCATTAGGGTTTGGGTTTTAATCAAAAAATTGAAGTAAAGTGGATGTATCAAAAATTGATTGCCAACTATACCTATTTGTTTTAGCAAGCTTTGAAAGTTACAAGCTTTGAAAGTTACCAGCCCATCAAAGAATTCTTTATTTTCTATGGACGCTATTCAAAGGTGATCTTCAACTCTCTCATTATTGACTTTTAAAATTGCATCTTTGAGCTCAATCTGTAAAAGGTGCGATGTTGAGATTGAATGCTTAAATCATCTTTTCTTTCACTATGAGAAATTAAGGTAGCCATAGAATAGGTTTTGTGTTTAAAATTAAGTTAGATCAATTTATCAAGCTTATGAGTTGCTTACAAAGAAGCACGCTTCATTTCATATGCACTTCTCATAATCCTTTCTATATATTTATTATGGCTCGTCTGGAAGAAGAGAAATGAGAAATTGCATTAGGATAAAAAATTCCATCTAACTTATATATCCAGGCAGCCTTTCATATGTCCATGGAGCTTATTCAATTCATCAAGGAATTTTCATCTATGCTTCCAAACATCTAGGGTGGCAATGATCACTGACCTTGGGGCCTCATTTCAAAAAATTATCAATTTGTAGTCCCCTCAAGTAGGGTATATTAAGGGTTGCTTGGTTAATCACATGATACTTTTCTTAATGATAGGATCATCAGTAATAAGATCATTGTATTTGGTATGTCATAAAAGTAAAAATCATCATACATACAGCACCAATTATACCCTTAAAATCTTATTTACAAAATATATATATATTACAATAATAATAATATAATATAGCTATAATGTTATATATTTATTTTTATATATTAATTAGATATTTATATTATAATATATTAATATATTACACATAATAATAGTATATAAAATAATATATTATATATACTTGGGTGTATGGAGATTGTTAGGTTAGGTTTATATACATAGATTATTGGTAAGACTTGATTTGTCGGTATGCATCTTCAATGTGCCGATGTACTAGTAAGGCTTAATTCATTAGTATGTAGCTGTAGATTTTGTTAGCGTCACCCATAAGGATTGATCCACTAATATTATTATGATGACTCTAAGATTTTTGGCATTAAGTGATGCAATCTAATACCACATCAAGATAAAGAATAACAAATATTTTATTTTATCTTATGTCATTGCATAGATTTATATGCAACATAATTTATGTTATCATGTACTTTATTGCCATATTCAAATATTTGCTTGATTATAAGTTAAATGCATATCCATATCTGTGATGTAAGAATTCTGGCTAGGTTATTAGCTTATGTCCTTTTATATTTTTTCAAAGGATGATGGCTATATTGCGGAGCAGGATATTGAAATAGATTTGGAGAGAGACAGAGTAGTTTTATTTATTTTGATACTTCTATCATATCGTAATAAATATGAGACTTTACTGATGAGGATCTTTGGCTGTGGATGTTTATGGGTTGATACCTTAGCATAGTCTTGATGTTTTCTTTCATGGAGAATATTTGTTGCATTTTGGATTTCTATATGTGATTGTAAAACACTTGTTGCTTCATTATTGTGTCGAGTAATATGGTCGTAGGGAAGTAATAAACCTCGCATGCTCTTAGGATTACAACTAAAGAGATGTGGCCGTATTATATTCATCAAAATCGAGCATTAGTTCGGAAGTATGAAAATTATAATTTAGAAGGGGAAGAGGCAAACATACGAATAAAGTTATCTAAATATTGTGGTGCAGATCATAATTACTACAATGATCTAACATTTTTGATCCTTTGAGTGGGGATTAAGATTACATTCTTGAACAATTATCGACGGTTAGTATTATTTTAAAAGGCGATTCAACCATAGTTATAGCTTGAATAAATAGCAACTCTAAGAACCTTCATCAATGTCTGAGAAGTATTAAATATAAAATTATAGATTATTTAAACTTCTTCTGTAAGCATATGTTTCGAGAGGTCTACCAAGCAATGAACTTTCTTACTAATCCAGCCATATTCAAAATGCAAATCACATGTTGATATAATAATTTTTTATAGACCAGTATTATCTTTTAGATGGATGTTAATGCTAGAAGCACCTATTTTGTAAGGCTGTGACAACCATTTTTCTTCAAAAAAAAAAAAGGAAAAAATAATAGGAAGTGATCATATACCAATCGCTTTCCACAAATCTCAAAGCCTGTTGTGGAGAACACTCATCCTTACAGTGACCCTAAAATAGGGGTTTAGAGTGCACACATGTGGTCTCATCTTTTAGAACAAGCCTAGACAAGAAAACTTAAAGTGTTCTTGACCTTGTTAAGCAAGGGAAAGCTTCTTACCATAGAGAATTTTCGAAAGAAGTGAATTGGGGTTTTTGTTCGAAAAAGTATCAAGTATTTGGTCCTGAGTCACTATAGTCCATGTAGATCAGCCTCTCTCAAAAATGTTTTAAAAAGAGAAAACTGACCAGCCCCATTAAGATGTTGTATTTGTAACCTAAATAAAGAATCATGCGGTTGTTATCCTAAACAAATTAACAAGAAAAGGGAGAATCCTCTGGCCAGTGGCACTTCTTGTGTTAGATATGAAAAGTGTAAATTTTCGGCAAGGATAGCCTCGTGCTCATCAAATTTGGTTCACTGGAGTGGTTACTTTATCGCTATCTTGCTCATCAAATTTTGTTCGCTAGAGTGGTCATTTTATCTGCAATAGTCTGCTTGTTTGTAATTGCAAAGAAATGAGCGGATTTAGATATCGAAGCGAATATACTACAAGCGATGATCAGTGATCACTTTATCTGCGATAGTTTACTTGTTTGTGATTGCAAAGAAATGAGTGGATTTTAACAACCATTTAGATATCGAAGTGAATATACTACAAGCGATGACTAGTGGTCACTTTATCTGCGGTAGTCTGCTTGTTTGTGATTGCAAAGAAATGAGCAGATCTTAACTATCATTTAGATATCGAAGCGAATATACTACAAGTGATGACCCAGAAAACCAGTTAAAAATATAAAGCAATATCAATACTAAAACTTCTTGTTGTATGGGGGAGGGAAGAGGCTCCATTTATAATGATGACTAAGTGGAATTCAGTCCTAATTCTTTAAGATGATTTTGACAGTTATTCTCTAGCATTTTCACAATCGGAATCAACTGAGAAAACAATTAGAATCATCTCGGTCAAATACCCGGAAAACACCACCCAAGATCCAAACCCAGAATCATTTCTAAATAGAGAACTGATGGGCAATGGTCTGGTTTGCTAGTTGTCTGTTAGCATACCATCTTCACAACATCTCATGTAACGAAGCAGATTACTAGGTCAAAATGCAAAATAATATGCCACGCCTGCAGCTTGTGCAGAGAATCGATACCAAGCTTCCTAATCGCAAGGGAATCCTGGAAGATGCTTGAATATTGCTATTGTTAATGACTAGGCCGGATGATGCCATTCCTGCAAAGATTTGCTGTAATACCCTCAGTTTAAGCACCTTCAGAGTCGCAAATATGCGAACAAAAACATGCAACTGAAGATTTAGCCATCACTAAAGGAACAATGAAGCTGTAAATTTTGTTCACTGGACTGGGGGGGGAAAAAATCAATTTTGTCTTGGCCAGTGGACTGTCATCTTCTAGAATGTATAAATGTTAGCTCCGTAAAGTAATGAGGCTAATATGATATGACTCGATGCAATTATATAAGTATTTTCTTTTTGAAAAAGATTATGAGGAAGGAACTTCACCATGAGCAAATTTTATTAAAATCATAACAATTTACAAGATAAAGATGAAGAAATAAAGGATAAAAGATTATAGAAAAAAAAAAATGAGAGTTCAGCTACTTCTTGAGATAGAGATTGCCACATATGCTAAAGCTAGCAAGATCTGGACATGCTCTTGTGATGCAATTATATAAGTAATAAGTCTAATATGACAATCTCCTGAGACATGAAAGTTCTTAAGGATTACAGCATCCAGCTTCACCATCATTGTGATTGACCACACTGTGGGATGCATGTAACCCGTTGGACATACAATTAAAGCAGAGAATATGATCTTTGCCAGACGAATCAGCCAGCCATCAGTTGGCATCAAAAGAGTACATATAATCTGGTTGCTTTCATCAGTTTTACTAAAAAATCTGAATACAGTAATAATACCCTGTATCATTTCCCAATGACTGGTCTGAGATTTATCATGAACAAAAAGAACAAACACCAGCTAGAAACTTCTTAGGCTAAGGTCTGTCACTATGATACAAGTAACATGCGGCATTCACTTAGTATACGCTGCATATTGAGATTATTAGAAATAATATTAAATATGCCAGTAAAGCTCAACTAAACTTCTGTTTAGAAAAAACACCTTGATCTGAAAGCTACTCCTAGACATGTAAATTTGCAAGTGTTAACTGCATTCTGTAGGCGAACTGACACATGATCAAGCCACCAAGTTTGGCAAGAGGCATACACGCATTGAGCTTTCATATCATAACATGCATACTGTACCTCAGAATCTCAGCAACATCAGCAGGTCTTCATGGCACAATAAGATGTAGCACCACTCAATAAAAGATCTTTTATGTAGTATTGCCTATGAAGGATCATGTACACATTTGTCCCATGATTTAACGAATATCTGAGGCCAGTTATACAGTTACAAAACCCTCTGCCTTTGTAGATGAATAGGACACTGCCTGACAACACCACAGGGATTAATCTTTCCTTCTACCAAATATTTCAGCTTTTAACATATCCCCAACTTGAAGACATCTGATCAGCATGATTTGGGTTAGATATTGAGTGGCCGCCTTAACTAGCTGCGTCTGCCAACTCCTTAAGGAAGGTGACCACATCATCAGATGAATTAAGTAGATACCTTGCATTTGACCGCTTCCGACCAACCGCACAAGAAAAGTAGTTATCCCCCTCGAGATCAAGCACCGAAGAACCCTCACGCAATGACATGCTCTCTTGGGGAGATCGCCATCCAACTGAGGTGTTGTGATTTGCTGGCATTCTCCTCTCAGATCTGGGCAAAGTCCTCTGATTCCTATGACTTGAAGCCCTTGAGCTGTTCTTGTAGCTGATTGGTGGCCTTTCTGTGAGTCTCTTGTCAGGAGATGGCTTGTTATAGTCACTTGACTGCTTGTTACTGTCATTTAATTTTGATCTTGAGGAATTTACAGGTTCAGATGGAAGTTCTGGCTCAAAGAAGGTATAAATGTCCTCATCCTGTACCACAGTACCTATATTCTATGAATGAAAATTACTTTGAAAGCTTGTGCTATTCATGTTAATGCTGTTACCAAATAGCAATGGCAAGAAACATCAATATTTTTCTTTAGTGAAGCATTTCATTAAGGCTACATTTGGAGGTTTGAAATTTCAATATCATGATTCTATCCCGTTCTCAGTTCAAGCTTCTTTTAATTTTGACAGCCAAGGCTGTTAAGCATTTGGTCACAGAGAGAATTTAGAAATTAGAAACTGAATGATGGAGAAAAAATGGGAAATATATTACTCAGAAGAGATATCTAGTGCCTGATTTAAGAGATTTTACGCATTTCAAATTCAACCAAACAGCTACTTATAAATTGCTTGTGATTTCAAAAACATATCAAATCAAAAAAATATTTTGATTTTCTGTTTTTCAGAACAGCCATATGCAGCCTTGAAAGAAGAAAGCAACTCATCAAACCGGTCCATTACCACTAAAAAAGGTTGCAAGTTCCATGAAGAATCAGTTGTGGCAACAGTGCTTGTGAAAGATAAGATTCAAAGCAGATAGACAAAATGCAGTGATTTAGCATGGACAATTATGGCAACTTGTAAAGAGCAACAGATCAAAAGTTTTGTATAACCAGTAAAGTACTCAATATTGATAATGAAAAAGTTGTGAAAAATGCCTTACATTCTAACTGCAAAGATTCATGCATCACAGGCACTGTCACAATGCTACTGCCTAGTTCACTGAAGCTTGTGATTTATCAGACGCAAAAAACTTCTGCAAATGTCAAATATATACAAATACTTTTTCTAAGGGAGGAAGAAGGACAAGGATGACCTGACTCTAGAGTACATATATAATAATTATACCAGCCCTAAACTAAAGTTGCAAGCAGCAAAACACTATTTTGACATTAAAAAGCTAAAACGGTAGTGTAGAACAATAATGAACAAGACTCAAAAGCTGCAGGTGGCAAAATCTGAAAATTAATATCAAGTTGAAGAAATTAAAACGTTTAGCTTTGGTAGTAGAATTAAGTTAGTTCCAATATCCTTTATGACTTGATTAGAATTTAGTCTTTAATAGTCTATAAACAGAGCACTAGCAATGCCAAGGGTGCCATTTTATCAACACAGGAATCACAAACAGTTGAAACAACAGACAGCAGCAGTAGCAACAGCAGGAATTTCTTTTCCAGGAATCTTACCTAGAACAGGAAAACATTCTAATTTTTGTTTTGGCCTTCTCAAGAAATTAAAGGCTAGTTAGTCACAAACATAGATTGCATTTTAATTGTCATGGCACATATTCATGACCTTCAACATAAATTTTAAAACATCAATGTTTACCTCAAGCAAAAGAGGTGATATTGATTCTCTCATCCATGACAAGGAAAAATTTTGCTTCTCAATTCTTCAGGTAAATTAAGAATCCACCAACTCCAGTAATTAAGCAACAGAGTGATAATTTTCACCATGCAAAATCATTGTAGGAAGGCTAAGGCGCTGCTAACAAGTGCAGAATGGTTTCTAATTTCCAACCAGCCTCAGGCCCACTGCTCCAAGTTTTGCCCAAAACTCCTTGGAATATTACAGGCCTAGGTTTGATATTGTAGGCTCAAAAATTTATGTAACATCAAGAACCATTGAAACAATAGTTAAGCATTGTTGCATGCTCACTTCCATTTCAATCATCCCTTTGAGTCAAACCTTCTAATCGATCTCAACCCAAGGGATTTATTGCAAGTTCTTTTTTTCTTAGTTTTTTTAAAAAAATTATAATGTTTTCATTATTTTTTTTTCCCAAAACTGACAAGAAGAAAATTTACATTGTCGACAGTTACATTAACCAAGGCATAATTTCATTTACATTATCTTTAGTGAATATCAACTTATCATACAAAGAATTACCTTTCTAAGAAAGTGACCAATGCACAATTGGTGTGACCATGCTTTTGCTATGAACTATTTCACCCAAAATACGATCAACTGCAGCACCCTGTATCAATATAACATAAATATTAAAAAAATAAAGTCTTCCAAGGAAAAATATATGCACATGAAGTAATATTTTAGCTTCTTATCAAATTCCAAAAACTAAAAAAGCAAATGTTTTAGAGATTTCTTACCAATGCATTGGGTGCTCAGAGATTTCAGAACTTTCAAATGCAACATAATTTTGGTTTGAAATACAAATGTTTATGAATTTAAGTTCAAATGTGTTTTAAAGATGTCTAGATCATGACCAACAATGTGGTTCGTCACAACAGTGCTCGTTTTTTGGGCACTGCTTGTTATTCATTTCAACATTGCTCAAATTAGATGATTCATCATGCATTTTCTACTGAGAGCATTTAGCATTAAATCTTGCTCTCTCTCACCCCCACCTACAGAGACACCCCCTGCGCCGCGCTACACACACATGCGCACCCTCTCGAGCATGCATATTTGCACGCATGCCCCTGTAAAAAATTATCAATTATATTACCACAAATATTAAGAGTCCTAAATCAATTGTACCTAACTGAACTAATGAGCTCGATTCTCTTTGAACTCAAATATGAGTCTATGCCAGCCTAAATTCATCTTCAATATCTAAATAAAACAATGGATGCGCTAAATCCATCCTTCCTGATTCATCCATAAGGAAGTGCAGCTTAAGGTAAAACATTATATTTGCCTAAGCATTATCATCAATACACGAACTGCAGGATGACTTGTCAGGAACAAATAATCACTGTTCAGCAAATCTCAAATAACACTTGAAGAATCAAAAGCAAAGAATAAATGGTTAAGACAAGAAACATGCCTGAAATGGCTAATTGAAGATATTGCTAAAATGCTAAATGCTTTGCAAACTGTCTGCATAAGCATTGTCATCACAACAGAAACTGAGGGATGATTTGTCATGGACAAATACTTGCTGTTCAGCAAATGTCAAATAATGCTTGAAGGATCAAAGGTGAATTGCAAAAGGTCATCAGTTAAAATAGAAGAAAAATGCCTAAAAGGGCTAGCCAAAGAATTCCAGGAATGTTTTGTAAATGTTCACAAATGAAAATAGTCTATGAAGAATTTATGTATTATTACATAATATGTATATTAAAAATACATTTTTGAGTTATTCTACTTTGTAACTTATGCAAAATTGTGACTTGCAACTTACATGAGGGTCAGTGTGGCCTATCATACTTGCATATACCGCACTATCGCCCCCTAATAGTTGCTTTCAACTAAAACATTCAACAATTGGATCTCTAGTTATGTAATATACATTGATGTCCCCAAGTTGCTCCTCAGTTACCTGCATTGCATCCAGAATACCAATGATTATAACGACCTCCTTTCCTCCTTCAGATCAATGCAAACCTCTCTTTAACCATTTGTGAACTATTGCATTTGATCCAAAATCCCCAAGTCTATGGCCTACCAAGAATGCCCTTTTCAGAAGTCTATGGCTTATCTGGAATACCCATTTCATTCTGATTTGGTTATACTATTCTCAAATATAGACATGAGTGTAACTCGAGGAGCAAGACCTAATGAAGAGTGCACAATAAATGAAATGAAGAATGTACGCCCAAAATACAAGAACATATGAAGTTTGTGACATACAATAACATAACTTCAACACACAAGATTGCTTTTAATACTGTTTTCACCCTGCAAAAAAAGAAACACATGGAAATGAGTATTAAAATGAAAAGGAAAAAAAATTTAGAAAAAAACACTTTAGCTTAGGTATCCCGACATGCCAAAAGCGCACCAATACACTGGTTGGCACAGTAAAGTTTGTTGTACGTACCGTGCCAATCCATGGCTGGCACTGGCACAATAAACAGCGCCTAAATCCTTGGTCCTGTAGCCATTCAATCCAGTCCAACCAGATCATTGATCTCATCCACATTTTCCTTCATCTCCGCAGCATCAAAAATATATCGCCCATGTAGAAATCTTAGCCTCTTTTTTACAAATTTTTATATTTTTCACCAAGATTTTTTTTATTTTATATGTCTAAAGAACTTATTACTTATATGTATTGCATAGATTTTTTAAAAAAAATTATATATAAACCTTACGTTCTTACTTTCATTGGAATTCTTGTAATGGACATAAAGGGAATCTTCCATGTTCGTCTGTGTCAAAACAGAAAAAACCTTTGGGATAAGCAACTAACTCTTAGGTAGTGTTTGATAGCCCAAAAGCTATTCCTGGATAAATGTACGGGATAGCATTTATCCAGGGGATAGCTGAGGGAATAAGCAGTTTTTTAAAATTAGAAGTCTGCCATCAAGGGATAACTTTAGTTGTTCTTAGGTTCCCTAGGGAATAAGTTCATGGGATAAGCCATGGTTAACTATGGGATATCCCCTCAATTTATTCCCTAGAGAATGCAGGAATAGCTGGTTATCCCTTCAAATAAGAGTAAAAAAAAGTTATCCTATGGATTTACCTTTTTTGCATTTGATATGATCAATGGGATAGTTAAGGGATATCCCTAGGGATAGCCAAGGGACAAACTCTATCCCGTACACTTATCCATGGATAATATTTTTCCTATCAAACACTACCTTAGGTAGTGTTTGATAGCACAAAAGCTATCATTGGATAAATGTATGGGATAGTATTTATCCAGGGGATAGCTGAGGGAATAAGCATTTTTTTTAAAATTACAAGTCTGCCATCAAGAGATAACTTTAGTTATTCCCGGGTTCCCTAGGGAATAAGTTCAGGGAATAACCCATGGTTAACCATCTGGTTAAATTTTTTCAGATCTATCCCTTCTAGCTATAGCATTTGGGAATAAGGAGGGATATCCAGGGGATATCCTTCCTTATCCCCCATATCAAATACTGCCTTAATTCCTTGGTATTTCCTCTCTTAATTAGATTATTGGGAAATCAAAATCAATATAACATGAAATTAAGTGATTACTGAATTTTTTGAATAGAAATTTTTCTTCAAAGTTATAAGCTAATTTAAATATCCTGGAGCTCTGGATCAACATTTGTAATAGACTTGGGTGTTTGAGTGCAAGTGGGTTAGGTTAACCCAAATTCAACAAGTACCCAATCCAAGAACATTCTGGATCTTATCGTTTACTGTCTATTGTTTATTTCTCAATATATACCTTTTACTATATCTATTTAAAGCACATAAAGATTATAAATTCATACAAAACTGAGATCAAATCAAACAACTGGCTAAAGCATGGAATTGCAGAATTGGACTCAACCGACTGGAGTTGATCAAATATAATTCAATCCAATATATTAAGTAGAAAGAAGGACTAGACAAGTGCTCAACTAGAGATCAGATTAAAAGTGAGTTGTCAAGCAAGTAGGTCCAATGAATTGAATCCATAAACCCAGACCTATCTTAGGTCACATCTAGATAACACCACCAGACATATTCATATCGAATTAATGTTCAAAAGGATTACAAATCAACGAGGAAAAATAACATAACATGAGCCCCATAAATTTAGCTCTTAATTTCAAGATAGCATTTCATGCGCCCCCCCCCCCCCCCCCCCCCCCCCCCTTCAAAAAAAAAAAACAAAAAACAAAACAAAAAAACCAAAAAATAAAGATTCATTTATCCAATTTATTCTTTTATTTAATATAGAAGCCAACCATTTTGCCAATGGCCACATATTATAAAGAAAAAAGAATTGACTTAAAATTAACGGGGTCCCCTCGCTTCGGTCCGGACCACCGCAGCGGGCGTTATCCCTCGAGGAAGCCGGTCATCCGGAGTACGGTGTCGCGGACGCGGGCCAAATCCCGGCCCTTGAGCTTCCTACCGATGCCGATGCACATCGACGACGCCATCTTGTCCGCTGTTCTTCGGGCCACGATGATGTGAGGTGGAATCCTCTCACTGTCCTCACAATCGTCGTCATCTCCATCCTCGCTGCTGCCGTCGGAGTCGACGTGGCAGGCGCAACGCGGCGGCGACCACGAACGGCTTGAACCGAATCTGGCCTTCGGGATGCCTACCGGAGCCGACTCCTTCCACCCGGCCTGTCGCTGGGGGGATGATCGCTTCTCCGCCTCCGGGACCGCGTCGTCGTCGTGATCGCCGTCGGGCCACAAAACGTCGGCCTCTTGGAACTCTTCCATCGCCTTTGGCTGAGAGGCTTTGGCGGCCGGGGGTGCTCGAGGAGGGGGGATTTATAGAGGTTTTGGTGGGGCGGGGAGCTCGAGCCGAAGGCCGGAGTCGCCACCTGGCCCCCGCGAGGATTCATTATTGTTCCTCCGCTTTATTTGTCAATGATTAAAGAATTGGCGAATGGCCAATAGCTGTGGCGAATCCGTCCAGATGTGGCTCTTCCTTGGCGAAAGCTGTGGCGATTCTCTGCCAATAGCCGTGGCGATTACGTTTAGCTATAGCGAAGCTGCTACAGTTGTTTAGCATGCCCGATTCTTAAAGCACTATATTCCATGCTCTGTTTCTGCTTTAAGATCCATGCCTAAGCTTCCATGACTGCGATCACCGGCGATCCTCGTCAGCCTCCTTGGTCGATCTTCACTGGAGTATGGCTAACTCTGTCCCCTCCTCTCCTTTGGTTTCGGATGGAAACAAGGAGGGTCAGATGCCTTGGCAAAGGCCGGTTTAATCCCGTTTTGCCTGGGTTACTTCTTCCCCTCCACCGGCTATGGTAGCGGACCTGGAGTGCTGCTTTCCTGAGGTTGTTCAAGTGCCACCTGAGGCATTGGAGGTAGAAGTAGGCAGCTGGCAGAAGGCCATCCTGGCAAGGGCTTTTCATCATTGGGTGCCTCCGAAGGCAATCATTCGTGAGTTTCGGCGGACCGGTATCCCTGGTGACGTTGACGCTGTTAACCGGGCTCATCGTTGCTGCATCTTCCGTTTCTCCGACACCACTGCCAAGGGTATGGTCCTTGGGCAGCTGTGGATAGTAAATGGTCAACCGATTGTCACCGATGACCGGAGAGTTGAGTTTTTCCCGGCGGAGGACTCAGTGGCTTCAGCACTCCTCTGGGTTCGCCTGCCCAATTTGCCTCTAGAGTTCTGGACTGACGATATCCTCAGCTCTATTCTATCGTCGGCTGGCGTCTTCATCTTCTCCGACACCCCAACTAAGAAAAAGTTGAGGGGTGGCTTTGCCCAGGCATGTGTGAGGATTGACCTTCGGAAACCTTTTCGACCAGGAGTTCGTGTCAGGGGTAAGCAGAATCCCTTTTGGCAACAGTTTTCTTATGAGCATTTGGAGGTGATTTGCTCAAGTTGTGGGTCAATTCACCTATCTGGGCCTTGCTTGCCTCCGTTAGCTTCAGATCCTTCTCCGACTACTGCTCATTATGGTCCCTGGATGGTGGCTCTCCGTCAACGAAGAGCCCCCATGCCCTGCCTCCGGATCCGAGGAGAAAGGGCCAAGCATCCGCCACTCCCTCGACCTCTGCATCTCGTACGGTCCCACACGCCGGTTCAGGCCTGGCCGATGGTTGGCAGCAACCGGTGAAGGTAGCTCGACGGTGCTCCCATACTCCGGCTCAGTCCAAGGCCTCTCCTGTTACTGATCAGCTTTAGGCGTCTGTTGGACTGCAGCTGGGTGTTCATGGAGCTAGAGCCGTGCCGATTGGAGACAAGCGTGCCGATTTGTCTGTAACTGAGCGACCCACTGCCTTAGAATCTCAGACAGATTATTTAAATATAAATTGTAGATTATTTAAACTTCTTCTGTAAGCATATGTTTCGAGAGGTCTACCAAGCGATGAACTTTCTTACTAATCCAGCCATATTCAAAATGCAAATCACATGTTGATATAATAATTTTTTATAGACCAGTATTATCTTTTAGATGGATGTTAATGCCAGAAGCACCTATTTTGTAAGGCTGTGACAACCATTTTTCTTCAAAAAAAAAGAAAAATAATAGGAAGTGATCATATACCAATCGCTTTCCACAAATCTCAAAGCCTGTTGTGGAGAGCTCATCCTTAAAGTGACCCTAAAATAGGGGTTTAGAGTGCACACATGTGGTCTCATCTTTCGGAAAAAACCTAGCCAAGAAAACTTTAAGTGTTCTTGACCTTGTTAAGCAAAGGAAAGCTTCTTACCATAGAGAATTTTTGAAAGAAGTGAATTGGGATTTTTGTTCAAAAAGTATCAAGTATTTGGTCCTGAGTCACTATAGTCCATGTAGATCTACCTCTCTCATAAAGGTTTTAAAAAGAGAAAACTGACCAGCCCCATTAAGATGTTGTATTTGTAATCTAAATAAAGAATCATATGGTTGTTATCCCAAACAAATTAACAAGAAGAGGGAGAATCCTCTGGCCAGTGGCTTACTTCTTGTGTTAGATATCGAAAGTATAAATTTTTAGCAAGGATAGCCTCGTGCTCATCAAATTTAGTGGCTTACTTCTTGTGTTAGATATGGAAAGTGTAAATTTTTGGCAAGGATAGCCTCGTGCTCATCAAATTTGGTTCACTGGAGTGGTTACTTTATCGTTATCCTGCTCATCAAATTTTAAATTTTGTTCACTAGTCACTTTATCTGCAATAGTCTGCTTGTTTGTGATTGCAAAGAAATGAGCGAATTTTAACAATCATTTAGATATCGAAGCGAATATACTACAAGAGATGACCAGTGGTCACTTTATCTGTGATAGTTTGCTTGTTTGTGATTGCAAAGAAATGAGCGGATTTTAACAACAATTTAGATATCGAAGCGAATATGCTACAAGCGATGACCAGTGGTCACTTTATCTGCGGTAGTCTGCTTGTTTGTGATTGCAAAGAAATGAGCGGATCTTAACTATCATTTAGATATCAAAGCGAATATACTACAAGTGATGACCCAAAAAATCAGTTAAAAATATAAAACAATAGCAATACTAAAACTTTTTGTTGTATGGGGAGATGATTATAGGTCATGAGAGGCTTCTAGCAAAGCATCATGACTACCCAAGTGCTAAGGATTTTGTTGACGTGACCATTAACAATACTTATCCATGAACGGTTACCGTATGATTCAATCCCTTCGTCACATATCACATATCAATCAGTGGTATAGAATGTGTTAACCCTGTAATTGATCTTTGTTTACTTGATCTTAAAAAATTGATTCATATGAATTAAAACTTCAAATACATTTCAAATTCCAACTCAACCTTGTAATGATTTAACAGTTAATTTAATCCATCAAATGGCCGTGGGATATAACCTTTCTATCAAGAAAGACGAATCTTGTCTTGATCAAACACCACCTTCATGTGCTTCATATCATACCTAACCGATACCATATTTATCACCCATGACTAGAGCGATGTTTGGATATCGTTAAAGCATGACATTCCACACATGAGATGCAATGAAGATCTTAAGTCAAAGGATCACTCATACCACCATCATTAGAGATCAATCATCGACACTATATAGAATATCCATATAGGATCTTTGTACGGGTTATCCAATGCATCGTTACAATAACAAACATCCACACACCTATTCAAGTATCTTCATACTTTAGCTTGTGAAATCAGCTACTCACCCTAAGGGTAAGGATATGCAATGTATCAGTCTCACGTTGTTCGATGGTGTCCAGTTTCATCTACACATCGACTATAAAAATTTAAAGAATCAAAGCATAACGTGCAATTTGGATCTCACAATTTGTAATCTCTATTACAAATTTCATATGCATGGTTCATATTCTTTTGGACTTTATCTCATAGACAAATATATCAAATATAATAAAAAAGGTCTGGATAGATAAAGAAATAATTTTATTTGATTTGTATTTATAGAATATATATAGCATTCAATCAGATTGGATATAGGGCATACACTAACAGGCTCTTCATCCAAATAGCCAAGGAAAGATGAAGGGATAGATGATGGAATCTCTTTTCCGAAAAAGGAGTTAGTTGGGGTCAAAAATGTAAACAATGGTGGCGTCATTGTCTCAATGACGATTGCCAAGTATCCTGTAAAATGAATCTTAGTTGATAGTGGAAGCTCGGCTGACATCATTACCTACAATGCTTTTATTCGGATGAATTTGTCTCTCAGCTCCCTTCAATCAGTGGCAGCACCTTTAGTCAGTTTCATGGAAGACTCAGTGAGGTAGAAGACGAGATCACCCTCCTAGTTACAGCCAGGGCATCATCGTGTCAAAGCACGGTCTTGATAAAGTTTCTAGTCATCTGAGTACCTTTGTCCTACAATGCCATCCTCGATCGACCCGGCCTAAATCTTCTCAACGCGTCATCTTCATCAAGCGGCTACTTGTCAGATTTTTATCTAACAACAGAATCGGCGAGATGCGAGGGAAGACCAGCCCGATCCTATCATGCTACCATAGGGCTTCAAGCCCTCAAGAGGCGGCAGTCATAACGGCCCCGAAGGTACCCGATCCCAGAGAGATTGGCAAGGGAGGAGAGTCAGCCGAGTAGCTGCTGACTTTTCCATTAGGAGATGACCCAATGAGGATGGTGCGGGTCGGCGAGCTTCTCTCTACGGAGGACAGGGACCGCCTCCTAGCCTTCTTATAGGCCAACTCAGACATCTTTGCTTGGTCGGCATTCGACATGCCTGGCATACCTTCGAAGGTGATCATCCATAAGCTCAACATTGACCCAAAGCATCGCCTGACCCACCAGAGAAAGAGGAGTTTCACACCTGAGCGGTAGAGAGCCATTGACGAAGAAGTTAGTAAGCTGCTCGCTGCCAGTCACATCTAGAAAGCACACTACCTGGATTGGTTAGCCAATGTAGTGATGGCCTGCAAGGCAAATGGGAGCTGAAGGATCTGCATCAATTTCATTGACCTCAATAAGGCGTGTCCAAAGGTAGCTTTCCACTGCCTCGAATTGACCAGCTGATGGATTCTACATCCGGTCACAAACTCCTTAGCTTTATGGATGCTTTCTTTAGGTATAACCAAATAAAGATGGGCCCAGACGATGAAGAGCATACTTCCTTCATGACCGAGAAAGGCATCTACTGTTACAAGGTAAGGCCTTTTAGCTTAAAAAATGCAGGAGCAACTTATCAGAAACTAATGAATAAGGTCTTCAAGGACCAACTCGAGCAGAACATGAAAGTATACATTGATGATATGCTGACAAAGAGCATCCATGCCTCCAATCATATTTTTGATCTGAAGGAGACCTTCAACAACCTCCACCACAACCAAGTGAAGCTGAACCCACGAAAGTGCACCTTTGGGGTCACAGCCGAAAAGTTCTTAGGCTTCATGGTGACTCGGTGAGGGATTGAAACGAACTCAGAGAAGATCAACGCCATCTTTGACATGAGGGCATCAACTAACAAAAAAGAAGTGCAATGGCTTACCGGGAGGGTGGTGACCCTGAACCGTTTCCTCTCTAAGTCGGTCGAGAGATATCTACCTTTCTTCAAAGCCCTACGCAAGGTGAATGGGCTCGAGTAGACGAAAGACTGCCAAAGAGCCTTCGAAGGACTGAAGGCGTTCCTATCTACCCCGCCGCTCCTATCGAATCCAAAGGATGGGGAGAGCCTTTTTCTCTACCTCGCTGCCTTCTTGGAGGCCGTCAGCTCTGTCTTGATATGCCTCGACACCGATGGAACTCAGAAGCCCATCTACTATGTAAGCAAAGTACTCCATGACATCGAGCCAAAATAGAGATCATTTTTTTCTAATCATCTTCGCTTAGTGTCTCAGGCCGTATTTCCAAGCTCACCCCATTTGGTGCTAACGGACCAACCCCTTAAAGCTATTCTAGCTCGTCCTGACACCTCGGGCCAGCTGGCTAAATGGGCGATCAAGCTGGGAGAGTTCGACCTCTCATTCCAAGCAAGGTTGGTTCTAAAGTCTCAAATCTTGACCGACTTCTTAGTCAAGTGCACTTGGACCGAGGAGCAAGCAGAAGAACTCCCAATGATGCAATCAGACGCTGAGCTTGAAGATGTGGGGGAAGCATGCATCCTCCATGTGGGCGGCACCTCAAACTCCCAAGGAAGTGGAGTCGGTCTCATCCTTGCGGGTCTAAAGGGCGAGAAGGTAGAATACGCCCTCTGACTCCTCTTCAAAGCTACAAATAATTAGGCTGAGTACAAAGCCGTGCTGGCCGAGGTGAGGCTCGTCCTGGAGCTTGGGGTGAAGCATCTTAGAACCTTCACTGACTTCCAGTTCATCTTTGGACAAATCAACGAAGAATATGAGACACGAGATCTGTCATGGCCCGATACTTGGAAAAGGTTCGGTTCCTGACCTCCTCGCTAACATACTTCAACATCAGCTATATTCCTCAGAGCAAGAATGCCAAGGCCGACGCCCTTTTCCATCTGGCCACCTTGGCGGATAACATCCTGCGGAGCACCTACATCGAGTACTTGGAGAGGCCCAGTATTGAAGATAAGGAAGAAGTCCTTCCGATCACATAGAAGCTGACGTAAATGGATGCCTACATCCACTACCTCACTGACGGCACCCTCTCCGCCAATCGCGAGGAGGTCAAACTGCTCAAATGGAGAGCCTTCAAGTTTGTCTTGCTGGATGGATGACTATACAAAAGGTCATTCTCCTACCCCTTCTCAAGTGTGTCGAACCTGCATACGCCAACTACATCCTCAAAGATATACATGGAGGCATCTGCGGAGACTACCTGAAAGGTAGATCGCTAGCTCAAAAGGCTCTTCGCCAAGGATATTACTGGCTCAACATGAGGGAGGATGCGATCGAGCTAGTCCATAAGTATGATGGCTGCCAACAGCACGCACACATCCAACGGCAACCGGCTTCTCTACTGAGTCCACTCTTAGCCTCCTGGCCCTTCGCCCAGTGGGGAATGGACATCCTTGGACCATTTCTCTAGCTTTGGGTCAGCAAAAGTTTTTACTCGTCGCCATCGACTACTTCACTAAGTGGGTTAAGGTCGAATCATTGGCCAAGATCATGAGAGCAAGGTCAAATCCTTCTTCTAGAAGTCTATCACATGCCGGTTCGGGCTGCCCCACACCATCATCACGAGAATGGCTGGCAGTTCAACAACGCCACATTCATGACGTTCTTCTCTGAGCTGAACATCTGCCACCGCTTCACCTCCGTCGGCCATCCACAAACCAATGGGAAAGCCGAGGTCATGAATCGAACTATCCTCCGGGGGCTTAGAATCCGACTGGATGGGTCTAAAGGCATATGGGTAGAGGAGCTCCCAAGCATACTGTGGGTGTATCACACAACTCCAAGGGCTTCGACGAAAGAGACCCCCTTCAGTCTTGTCTTCGGATCCGAAGCGATCATCCCCATCGAGATCGGCCTACTAAGCCTCCGAGTAGAGTCATATGACGAAGGAGACAACCCCACTCAGCTGAGGGTCAACCTCGACTTCATTAACGAGGTACGCGACCAGGCGCTGCTCAGAATGGCCACATTCCACCAACGAGCGACCAAGTATTACAACATCGAGTTCGCCCCAAGACATTTCGCCCTGAAGATCTAGTCCTAGAAAGTTCAAAGTATCCAAGCCAACAGAGGGGGGCAAACTGTCTTCAAACTAGGAGGGGCCTTACCAGATCATCGAGGTACTTCACCGAGGAGCATACCGGATTGAAGGACTCAACGGACAGCTTATCCCACGTACCTAGAATGCGGATAACCTCTGCCGATACTATCAATGATGTACCCCTCGGTTGATGATAATAAAAAGAATTTCAAATATTATATCAGACCCATCTCCAAAGCTAAGGACTTGTTCACTAAAGGAGCTCGATGGCCTCACGACTAACGGGTCACCACTCGATCCGGCGTGGAGATGCCCTTGAGGCGGTTCAAGACCCTGATAGTTCCGACCCGTTCGAGTCGCCCCTCAAGCTGGCACATGAAAACCTCGAGGTGGTTTTAAAGGAGCTCAGCGGCCTCACGACTAATGGGTCATCACTCGGTCCAGCATAGAGATACCCCGAGGCGGTTCAAGATCCTGAGAGTTTCATTTCCGTTCGAGTCGCCCCTCGGGCTGGCACACGAAACCCTCGAGTAGGTTCTAAAGGAGCTCGGCGGCCTCACGACTAATGGGTCACCACTCGGTCCGGCATGGAGACTCTTCTAGGCTGTTCAAGACCCTGACAGTTCTGTTCCCGTTCGAGTCAACCCTTGGGCTGGCACATGAAACCCCCAAGGCAGTTCAAAAGGAGCTCGACGGCCTCGCAATTAATGGGTCACCCCTCGGTCTAGCATGAGATGCCCCCGAGATGGTTCAATACCTTGACAGTTCTGACCCATTCGAGTCACCCCTTGGGCCGGCATATAAAACCCCCGAGGCGGTTCTAAAGGAGCTCGGCAGCCTCGCGACTAATGGGTCACCACTCAATCCGGCATGAAGATGCCCCTGAGGCGGTTCAAAACCCTAATAGTTCCATTCCCATTTGAGTCGCCCCTCAGGCCAGTACACGAAACTTCCAAGGCGGTTCTAGATAACTCCTAAGTGCACCTAAGCATTCCTTAGTTGGTACGGCAACCTACGGTCATTCCGACAAACGCCTAAGGACTAAGGACTAGGTCGACACTACGAGTTCGTGCAGACACCAGTCGGATCATTGGGAGGACTGCGGCCACTTGCTACCGAGCCTAAGGATCGGGACCGGTACACCATCATAGAAAATGAGGCGACTACAAAAGCTAAGTAACATTACACACTTGGGCCAAAATTTCTCTTTTCATTGATGTTTAAAAGAGGTACAAAAGCTGACTTAAGGTTAGTTACACTCGGAAAAAGAAAAGCAGAAAAACGCCTAGGTATCTATGAATCGGCGGGCCCCGGTTCATCGCCGGCATCGTCTTCCTCCGACTCCTCGTCGTCTGGGTCTTTGGGCCAGATGGCACTAAGGTTTTGATCCCGAAGACCTGAGCGACCTTCTCCTTGCAGTGGTCAAAGCCTTAGACATAGGCGTCAAGGCTCGCCTCCGTCACCTCCTACTTGAATGCCGAGGAGCTTTTGAATTGCTCGACAGCATTGTGAGCCCGAGTCTCAGCATTATGGTCTCGGCTCTTGGCCTCCTTGACTCAGGCCTCGGCGTCCCGAACTTGGGCCTCGGCATCGACCCTTCTTTCTTCGGCCTCCCGGGGATCCATTTCTGCCAGGGCGGCCCTCTCCTCAACGGCATGAGCATTGGCCTCCGTCGTCTCGGCCTGGTCTTTGGCATCCCCCAGCTTCTGGGTCAGCTCATTCACCTTTCCTTTGGCTGACTCCAACCTCACCATGAATACCGCCAGCTTGGCCTTAACCGCCAAGTTCTGGTTGAGCTCGACCGCCGCCTTCCCCTCGGCCTCTTTGCCGGGCCCTCCAGTCATTACAAGCGGCCTCGGCCACGAGAAACTTGCCGGCCATCGCAATTGCCCAGGCCTGAGCCTCGGCTAGCTTCCCAGCCATCTCATCGCACCACCCTCGCTACTTGACCAACCTCTCCTGGGCGTGTGCAACCGCATCACCTGTCCGGAATAGGGCATGCCAAAGGGTGAGAACCTCATTGGCCGTCTGCAAAGGTCAAGGAGTTAGTTACAGTTCAGTCAATATTGACAGAAGGAAGAGCGGCGAGAAAGGAGGTTACCTGGAGCACCGACACGTAAGTCACATCGAGGACCCTGGAAAGAGGCTCGCAGTTGAGTTGCTCATGGAACTTCGAAAAATGGATCCTCTCCAGCAGGCGCTTCGTCAGTCACCCGCTGTCCAAAGCCAAGAACCTCGACAGCCACCGTAGTTCCTTGGTGTGGGGCCCTCGATCGGGTGACGGTCGCAAGGTTGTTGGCTCAGCCCCGCCATCGTCTGCCGGTCCTCCCTCATCCCAGCCTCTAGAACGACCTCTCCTGCCTTCGGCTCGAGAGGGGCCGGGTGTCCGCCATCGGCCCCCAAGTCAGCCGCCTCCACCGGCTCAGTGGGGACCGGAGGTTCATCCTCGGCATCCAAATCGACTACCTCCATTGGCTCAGCAGGAGCTGGCGGTCCGTCTATATCCTCTTCTTCTTGGGCCGACTAGCCCCTTGTCTCTGGTCCTGCCTTGGCCACGACGGAGACACTTTCTCTCACCGGTGCCTTGGCCGAGGTGCTCTCCCTTTGCTCTCTCGTAGGAGCGGCCTCCACGAGAGCCACGGAAGTCTGGGCCGGCTCACCCTGGGCCTTCCACTGAGGCTTCTTGGCCAGCCTCACTACCTTGCCAGCCTCCTCCCTCCTCTTTCAGACTTCTGCCTTCAACCATTCAGCAGGCACCTTCATCGCTGCACAAGGAACCGACAGTCAGAAAAGAGAATGAATAAACAGAAAAGACAAAAGGAACGAAATCTCATGCTCACCAACTATCGGGGCCAAATCGGCCTCGTAAAGGTTGGCCTTGGCCAACAACTCCTTGCAAGGTGGAGTCTCGGAGGACGTCAGGCAATCGAAGATCTCCTGGTCCTCTCGTCCACAATGGAGTTTTTGTTGGGGCCGACATCGGGACTCCCCCAACTCACCCTCACTCCCTCCATATGGTGAACAAAAAATGGGACTTCCATCCCTTGACCTTGGAAGGGAGACTAAGCGGTAAGGTCCTACGGGCCGAGAAGTAAAGATCCACCACCCGTCTTCACTATGGTGGTAGAGTTTGTAAAAGGCTCGGAACAAGAAAATTCTGGCATCCGAGCCGTGGAAGAAACAAAGAACGACAAAGGCACAGATGATACGAACTGAGTTTGGACTCAACTATGCCGGGATGAGCCCATACATGTCCAGCAGGTTGAGGACAAACGGATGGAAAGGAAGGCGGAGTCCACTCTTAAAGAACTCATCGTATAGGGCTACCCGGTTGGGTTGGTCGGAGGTCACCCTATCCTCGAGTCCAGGTGTGGATAGGCAGATGAAACTAGGAACCCTATACTTAACCCTAAGGTTTTCTACCTCCTCAAGGGTCATGGTGGAGGTCGTCCCCTCCGGCCCTGCCAAATCAGAAGTGGCCATCAGAGGGAGGGTCGAACGGACTGAGGATGGTGGGGCTACCCTAGGTGGTGCTGCCCTAGGTGAAGACACTTGAGGCGGTGGCTAGATAGCCACCGTCGGACAGTCACAGATGGTGACCCCACTGACCGGCCAACGACAACGATAAACCAGAGGGACCTCCTCCTCCTCCTCCTCCTCCAAGGACGGGGAGGGACTCACTACGGGCCTCTTGCCCTCCCTAACAGCATGATGGTCCATGGACGAAAGAAGAAGAAGACAAAGAATGAGGGAGACAAAAGGAGACTGACCTGGTGACGACAAAGGAGAGCGAAAGATTCGAACTCTGAAAGCTCAGGACTCTGGGAAGAAGACGACAAGAAGGACGATGAAAGCGTAAAGGGCGCACTCGGGCGGGTGAGGCGATTTTATATAGAATTTTTGAATCGTCTTGCCCGAGGCAGTGCCATGCAGCCGTTCGTGATTGAAGGCGACATCCAGCTGTTAAACACCCTCTCTTTGCCCAAGATATGGCACCTCGATTCCGCACAAGGAGCGGGATTTGCGACCAATGATAGGATGTGGAAACCGGTGGCTTAATGATTATGCCCGACTTTTTCATCCTTCGAGAGATATCCCCTCGACACGCCCGAAACCGGCTTCACTTTCCATGCTTCTCCTAAAATACGGATGGATTTCGAAGCGACATCGCCTCGGAGAGGCGCGCCTCCGCCTCCGACGATTAATGGCGCACGAAACCAGCATTGATGATAAATTTCTGCTCTCCTTTCGCTCAAGAGTCAGATGGCACGTGGCCACTTAAGCTCATGAGCGGGAGGGCATCTAATGTGATTGGTAGTGCCACGTGGGCGTTAACGGTAGAATCAATTGACAGCAGGACCAAACAGTGCGGCCCCACTTTTCAGCGGCCCCCACTTCTCCAAGGCGGCCCTCAGCGGCCCTACTTATCCAAGGCGACCCTCAGCGGCCCTACTTCTTCAAGGCGACCCTGCTCTATAGTGGCCCCCCACTTCTTCAAGGCGGCCCTCGGCAGCCTCCCTTCTCTAAGGTGGCACTCGGCGGCCCCGCTCTTCATCTCCAAGGCTGCCCTGCTCTTCAGTGGTCCCCCACTTCTCCAAGGCGGTCCTCGGCGATCCCGCTTCTCCAAGGCGGTCCGCTCATCAGTGGCCCCCCGCTTCTCCAAGGCGGCCCCTGGCAGCCCTACTTCTTCAAGGCGGCCCCGCTCTTCAGCGACCCCCCGCTTCTCCAAAGCGGCCCTTCTTCTCCAAGACGGCCCCGCTGTTCAGCGACCACTCGCTTCTCCAAGACGGCCCTCGGTGGCCCCACTTCTCCAAGGTGGCCCCGTTCTTCAGCAGCCTCCCACTTTTCCAAGGCAGCCCTCGGCGGCCCTGTTCTCCAAGGCGGCCCTTGCGGTCCTATCTCTAAGGCAGCCCTCGACGGTCCCGCTTCGAGGCAGTCCTCACCCCAAAATGGCCTTAGCGCTGGCCACAACGCTAGCCTCCACGTCAGCTCCCGAGCGAGCCATGGTGCCTACGTGGCCCCCCACGTGAGCCAGCTACACCTGCTACCTGACCCACACGTCCGATGGGATCAGGCCCACTACCATCTGACCCACGCGCCCGATAGGACCATGCCCACCTACAACCTGTTCCACGCGGGCGATGGGACCATACTACCAACCATCTAGCCCGTATGTCCAATAAGACCCAGCCCACCAACCATCTCGAAGCTCATGTAACCACCATGAGTTTAGCAAACATGCTCTCCCACGGAACACCACATGGCTAATCCCCAGACGGAAACCAAGGGTCCATAAAAGGGTAAGAGGAATCCTCAATAAGGTAACGTATTCAAGACATTCTGAATACACTCTTAATACTCAGAAGAACATTCCAATCTCTGAGCCTTTTCCCTTACTAGCTTTCTCAAGCTCACTGCCTTGACTTCGATCACTAACTTGCCCATCGGAGGGTCCCTACCGAAGCTTCCGACCCTGGGACTTCTTTCAGGTCCTCTTTCAGGTCCTTTGTGACGAAGGAGCATTATCAATGATCTCACAGAGCTCTTTGACGATCGTTGCTGATGATCGAACGTCAACAAATAAAGTGGTGTAAGGCAAAACCTCAATCATGTATTGTGACTGCCTCGTCTTTCTTTCTTTCTTTCTTTCTTTTTTTCTTTTCTTTTTTTTTTTTTCTCCCCCTTCATTGAGTTTGACGATAGACGCCGCTTTTTTGTTGTTCAAGCCGCGTACCCGTGCACATCATGCCCCGAAGTATTTCCCCACACGGCTTTATCCGCCGTAAATTCTTGCTTGGGGGTTGGTTGTGCCTCGCTTTTGACCTCAAGGAGTCAGAGGCATAGAAAATTTGCTCCTATCGGAGCCCGTCAACACCTCACATCCGGAAGAATGATGGTAAGATTCCGGTTGGCCAAACGCCGTGTTTTAAAAGGAATAGAAATGAGAGTGCCTGCCATGCAAGCCAAACAGAGTCAATTTTTCAAACCCGGGAGATAAGTGTGGGGTTGCTTTCAGGGCCAAGTGGGAAATTGGGATTGCTCATTGTAACGAGGAATCCAGTCAACTTACCGGGGGCAGAGGTTTGTTTGATCTCATTTTCTTCTGGGAAGGAAATGTAGAATGCTAACAGGAATAAGGACTCTGTTTCGATGAGAACAATATTCTAATATCATACAGCCGAGTTATATATGTGCAGTTATTTATTACGCATTACTGGAATAATCCAAATGGAAGAGGATAAAGTAGATTGTTAGCGATGAGGAGTAAAATCGTTATTACATCAATATTCGTGCGCAAGAGAAAAGGTTGGATCACTTTTAATTTTTGATCTGTTAGCTGTCACATCAGAAAAAGATAAGGCCATCATACCTCGACCAGACCAAGCTATCCTCATACCTCGACCAAACCAAACTATCCCTGAACCTCTGCGGAACTAAGCTACCTTCACACCCAGTCCAAGTACAGTCGCTGCCAACCGTCACGATGAATTCTCCACACAATAAACGGCCCCGATCGCTTGATTAGAACCAAGTGCGGAAAGATTCAAATTCAAGATAATCAGCGAGATCCCGACCACGTAGGTCTCCAACCATCCTAAGTGGAGAATAAAGCCAATAATACCAAACATGGCCTAAAGCCTATAAGGCACCGAATCTCAAAGCATCAGCTAGCTTCTCTAGCCGTTGATTCCCTAACTAACCGGATTCGAAAGCTACAGGCCTCGTAACAAATTTAATTCGAATTAGATTCAAATCATGACGGTTTCTAATCCTCTGTAATACATCTAAGGAATCAGGTAGTTGTCTGCCATCACACCGGCAATCTATAAATATCCTGTCCTAAAGTCTTTAAGGAATGCTCACTCTCTCACTGAAAAAACTCCATTGAAGCTCAAGCAAAGCTTCCGGCTCCTCGAGAGACCATTCTTGAGGAACTCTTCTGCAAGAGCCTTCTCCTCATATTAGTTTGCTGCGAATCTCTACTGACTAGAGCATCGGAGGGTCTTCCGCAGAGGACCACCCCCAATGTTCTCTGCGTAAAGACTGTCTTACAGGTAAATCGAGCGAAAGACCGGCATTCAGATTCAAAGTTGGACCGCATCCGAATTGAAGAATAGATTTTCACGGCAACAATTAGGTAAAGTGAGATCATTCGTAAAACTTGTGCGCTGTAAGATGGCTAAGGCTAAGCTACAAGCCGCTGTCTTAAATCGTTTGAAAGAAACGTCAAGAGGTCATCGTACCAGTAGTACATAAATATATTTAAATTTTTTAATTAAATACTTATATATAAACTTATCAAATTTATTTAATTAAATATATTTGTATAAGTCGTCAAAATTTTGTCTTAACAAATCATTCAAATTGATGTAGCAAATGAAAAAAAATGCTGGGACAATACTAGATGAAGCCGAGATATTAGTGATGAGAGATGAGAAATTGGTGAATGATAAAAAAAGATCAAAATATTTTTATTATTTTTTTATTTTTTTATATGACTTAGTGTAATCCCTGAGATCCACAAGCAACAAACAAAAAGATTTGGATAAGATCTTTGAGGGAGTTAGTTATGGATAAGTTGGCCTTTATCCAAAATTACCGATGAAGCTTTTGGATGAAGTTTTCAGGCGTCAAATCAGCTGCAACTAGGAGTCCTTCATCAGCCTATCCAACGCCCATCAAAGGATAAGATTTACAAGAGTTTGGGCAGTGCATTAAAGGAGGCGGTGCATGAGGATAAGATAAGAACGGGTGAAGCTTTGGATAAGGCAACGGCTGCACTATAAATAAGAGGGCAGAGGTCTTCGGGAAGAGCATTGAACGGAGAGGAATCAAGGAGAATCCAATCCAACCGGCCATCAAATTGAAGACATCTTCTATTCTTCACCTTGGGCGAGAAGGAGGAGAAATAGAAGAGACGATCGGAGCCGGAGCCATTGAGGAGCTTCCTACGGGCAATCATCTACGAGTTACGGGTGAGTGATCTTGTAACCTGAGGCAAAGTGAGGAAGAGATCGGTGTGAGATTTCTTGCAGTGCTACGATATAGATTCATCTTGTCTTCTTCTTGGGATTGTTATTAATCAAAGAGGTTGGGGTATAGTTTACCCTGTACATCTTATGTTGGGCTGCCTTGATTTGGGCCTTGTTGGGCCGATCTGTGAGACATTTTTGAGCCACTTTTTGGGCCCTGTAGTGGGCTGAGAATGGCAAAGTAAATATATGGCCCGAATCATGATTGAATCTAGTTTCTTGGGATATTTTTAAATCCTCATTTGGACAAATATATTAAGAGATATTGAAGCCCAAAGTCGAGCCCATGAAGTGGTCTGGTAGAGTTTTAAGAATCATTTTATTATTCAGATTTTAGAAATCTAATAATGTAAAATGATACTGTAGGTTCCCAGGTGTCCAATTAGCTGGGTTATCAATTGAAATTTACGTATTGAGGTAAGTAAGTTAAGTATTATAATGTTATAAATTATTTAATTTGTAAATTGTGAACTTACAGTTAAATGTAATTATGATAATGACAGTAAAAATTTATGTGTCCCGCGGTTCTTATATGATAGATTATGATATGATAGATTATCACATGACAGATTATGATATGACTGATTATGATATGACAGAATACTGGTACCAGGACCCTTCCTCTTAGGGGACATTTAAGAGTGATATACAAGATGAGTGTTGTAGGGCCGTGGGACACATAAAGAAAAACGATGACAGTATAAACAGTATTTGGTTTACATCGCATATTTTAGTATTTATTATTTAATTAAGCTTTCAAATTATTTTGATATGATGACATGAATATGCTGATAGCATGAATAAATGTAATTTGAAATTGTATTAGGCTTACTTATTGAGTGTGAGCTCATAAAATTCTCACAATGTTTTTCAGAGCCTCAGGAATGAAGAAGGATATTTGGGATAGACGGAGCTTCTATTAAATAAACTTAGTTCCATTATATTGATTTAGTTCAGATTTGCTTATGTGTAGGGCAGGTAGCCCAAGATTGATAATTATGGTTTGTAATAAATCATGGATTTGAATTTTTGCTTTATATTGATTTATGTGATGAAGTTCGAGATGCCTTGCATGCCTGGCATGCGGCGGGTTGTCACCCTAGCTCGAGTTTTGGGACTGGGACGTGACAGCTTTAGTGGTATCAGAGCCAGGTTATGACATTAGGGACACATACATGATGATACTTTAAGCAAAATACTAGGATGACATTGAGACAATTATAAATTTAAAGGAAGTTCATATATTATGCTTTGAAAACCTAACGTGTAGAGTTTACCATGACATTAATTGCAATTAATTTATTAGGAGATAGGAATGGCTCGTCGCACAAGAAGCCAACAAAATGATGAGGGTTCCCAGGTTGGTAATGCTGGCCAACCGGGAGGTTTGGAAACCACCGGAGGTGCTTCCCCTACCAATTCAGTTAGGACTGATCAGCAATGACTCCATACCGAGATGCTTTAGGTTCTCTCGGGTATGGCGCAGTCGATGCGGGACTTGCAGCATTAGATTCTGCAGGCCTTGTCCACTCAGCCTGCTCCCACTGCCCTGCAGACACAGCCTACCCCTCCTGTTCCACAGACTTAGCCTGACTCTACTACTCCACAGACCTAGCCTACTCCATCTCAATCCTGGATAGGGGTTGGCCGCAGCTTTGCATACCTAAAGAAGTTTGCCCTTGCCCCTTTCTCTAGATCCACCAACCCTGTTGATGCTGAGCGATGGGTGTGAGATATGGAGAAGGCTTTTATGGCCCATGGTAGTCAGGATATGGAGCGGATCAGATTTGCCACCTACCTTCTCAGGGAGAAGCTTATGATTGGTGGTTAGTTGAGGAGCAGTGTCGGGATAGACAGATTATTTTTGTGGAGAGTTTAGAGAGATATTCTTCGACAAATACTTTTCCAGGAGTGTGCATAGATAGATAGAATCAGAGTTTATCAAATTGGAGCAAAAGGATCTTCTGTGGCCCAGTATGAAGCTGAATTCACCAAGTTGGCTCGTTTTGCTCCAAATATTGTGACCAATGAAATGGCCAAGGTCACCAGATTCACTGAGGGACTGCGACCCCGACTGAGGCAAGCAGTCAATGCATTTGAGCTTCTCATTTATAGTGCGGTGGTGAATAAGGCCTTAGTGATTGAGAGGGATATGAATGCTGTTCAAAAGGATTGGGAGCAGTGGAAGAAGAGAAAATGGCCTACTTATGGCCAATCCTCTGCTCAGGCCAAGAAGAAGGGTGCACAACAGGCCCCAGTCGAACCACAGAATAAGGAGACTCGTTGCATTCATTGTGGTAACTCCCACCCTGGAAAGCCTTGCCGCAGATTGACTGTTGCCTGCTTTGTCTGTGGGAAAACTGATCACAAGATTGCCACCTGTCCCTTTCAGAAGGATCAGCAGCCTTCTTCAAGTCAAGGGATGAGCCAGCAACAGCAGCAGCAGCCATCGAGGACCAGGGATGGGTCTTCAACCTTACTCAGCAGGACACTGCCGCCTCTAATTCTGTAGTGACAGGTATACCCTTTAATGTTATATCTAGTATTACATTCTTATCTAGTGCAATGCATTGATAATTAATTAAAAGTTAGGTTCAATCCTTAATGTTAAAATAAATTACACTTATGTCCAGGAATGATTAAAGTAGGTACTGCTTATGCTCAAACTTTAATTGACCCGGATGCCACGCATTCTTTTATATCTGACATCTATCTTGACAAGAATGCATCATTGACACCTATTCCTCTGGAGAAAGAGTTGCATATTGCGCTTCCAAATGGAGATGTTATGAAAGTTGACACAGTATGCAAATCTTGCCCAATTGTCTTGAAGAATAGGAGGTTGAATGCTGATCTCATTATCCTTCCACTGAAGTTTTTCGATGTTATCCTTGGAATGGATTGGTTGGCCTCCTATCATGCTTCAGTAGACTACTTCAGGAAGATTGTCAACTTCAAAACTCCAAGTCAACCTGAATTCAGTTTTATTGGTGGTCAGAAACACCTAGCCTCAGTGTTCATAACAGCGATACAGGCTGGAAGGTATCTGATGAGTGGTGGTCAAGGATTTCTTGCTGTAGTCAAGGACCTTTAGCAGGAAGAGACCAAGTTGGAGGATATTCCTATAGCTCGAGAATTCCCTGACGTCTTTTCGAATGAATTGTTTGATTTACCCCTAGACCGGGAAGTCGAGTTCTCCATTGATCTAGTTCCTGGGACTGGACCTATATCCAAGGCCCCTTATCGCATGGCCCCGACTGAGCTAAAGGAATTAAAGGATCAATTGCAAGAGCTCCTAGATCGGGATTTATTAGACCCAGTGTTTCTCCTTAGGGTGCTCCAGTTCTATTTGTCAAGAAGAAGGATGGCAGTCTTTGACTTTGCATTGATTACCGGGAAATCAATAAGGTAACAGTGCGGAATAAGTACCCTCTACCGAGGATTGACGACTTGTTTGATCAACTCCAAGGAGCCCGGATATTCTCAAAGATTGATCTCAGGTCAGGGTACCATCAACTCAAAATCAAGGAGGGGGATGTGCCAAAGATAGCATTCAGAACCAGATATGGCCACTATGAGTTCTTGGTGATGCTGTTTGGGTTAATTAATGCCCCAGCAACATTCATGGACTTAATGAACAGAATTTTTAAACCATATCTGGATCAGTTTGTGGTGGTTTTCATTGATGATATTCTGATATATTCCAAGAGCCATAAGGAGCATGAGGACCACCTGAGGATTATGTTGCAGATTCTTTGAGAGAAGAAGCTTTATGCCAATCTGCAGAAGTGTGAGTTTTGGTTGGACCAAGTATCTTTCTTGGGTCATATAATCTCTAAAAATGGTGTATCTGTGGACCCGAAAAAGATTGAAGCTATTATTAGCTGGAGCCGACCTTCCAATGTGGCAGAAGTCAGAAGCTTCTTAGGGTTAGCCGGGTATTACCATAAATTTATGGAGAATTTCTCTTGCATTGCTCTACCCCTAACTCGCTTAACCCAAAAGCGAGTGAAGTTTGACTGGACAGTGGAGTATGAGAAAAGTTTCCAAGAGTTAAAGCAGTGCCTGATGTCAGCTCCCATTTTTGTTCTTCCGACAGGATCTGAAGGTTTTATTATAAATACTAATGCCTCTCAGAAAGGATTGGGATGTGTTTTGATGCAGAATGAAAGAGTGATAGCTTATGCCTCTAGACAACTGAAACCTTATGAGCAGAATTATCCTACTCATGATCTGGAATTGGCTGTTGTGGTTTTTGCTCTGAAGATTTGGCGGCATTATCTATATGGAGTGTCGTGTGATGTGTATACAAATCATAAGAGTCTAAAATTCATCTTCACACAGAAGGAGCTGAATTTAAGGCAGAGGAGGTGATTGGAACTATTATGACCTGAATCTATAGTATCATCCTGGGAAGGCCAATGTAGTAGCTGATGCTTTGAGCAGAAAATCCTCTTCTGAGTTAGCTGCTATGATTACTTCCCAGCCTCACGTATTGAGAGATCTGAAGAAGTGGGAGGTTGGTCTGAGAGTACAGCAGTCTGATGGGCTTATTGCAGCACTTGTACTCCAGCCGATCCTAGTTGACAGAATCAAGTCCTCCAGATAGAAGATTCGATCTACAAAGGATTAAAGAAGTTATGCAGTCAGGAGTTTAGAATGAATTTTATGTAATGGAGGATGAATCCCTGAAATTTGAAGGAAGACTTTGTGTGCCAAACATTGAGGAACTGAAGGCTAAAATTTTGAAGGAGGCTCACTACTCTCCTTATACTGTGCATCCAGGTGGCACTAAGATGTACAGAGACTTAAAAAGAAAATTTTTGATGGAAAGGTATGAAGAGGGAGATTGCTCAGTATATGGCCAAGTGCTTGGTGTATCAGCGAGTGAAGGTCGAGCATCAAAGGCCTGCGGGACCTCTTCAGTCTCTGATGATTCCACAATGGAAATGAAAAAAGATTACAATTGACTTTGTGACTGGTCTACCCAAAACTCCCAGGAGTAATGATGCAGTTTGGGTTATTATGGACAGACTAACAAAATCAGCTTATTTCCTACCTTTCAGAGTTGGGGTCTCTAGTGAAAGATTGGCTAATTTGTATATTGACCAGATCGTGAGACTCCATAGTGTTCCTATATCTATTGTATCAGATAGGGATACCAGGTTTGTGTCCCAGTTTTGGCAGAGTCTTCATAAGGCCATGGGAACCAAATTAAACTTCAGTACTGTCTATCATCCTCAGTCAGATGGGCAATCAGAGAAGACCATACAGATTCTGAAAGATATGTTGCGAGCCTATGTGATGGACTTGGATGGAGCTTGGGATAACCATTTACCTTTGGTGGAGTTTGCATATAATAACAGTTACCAGGCCAGTATCCAGATGGCTCCATTTGAAGCTTTGTATGGTAGGAGGTGCAGATCTCCTTTATATTGGGATGTGGGAGAGAGAAAATTGCTAGGCCCTGAGCTGATTCAGTAGACAGTAGATAAGGTGCATTTAATCAGGGAGCATCTTCGTACAGCTCAGAGCAGGCAAAAGAGCTATGCTGATGTAAGAAGAAGGGAATTGGAATTCCAGGTTGGGGACCATGTTTTCTTAAGGGTATCACCAACCAAAGATGTGATGAGATTTGGGATTAGAAGAAAGCTGAGTCCACGTTATATTGGACCTTTTGAGATATTTAGCAGAGTCGGGAAGGTTGCTTATAGCCTGGCGCTGCCTTCGATTCTATCTAGGGTACACAATGTTTTTCATGTCTCTATGTTGAGGAAGTATATCTCTGACCCCAGCCATGTCATAGCCTATAAGCCTATACAGTTGAGGAAATATTTATCATATGAGGAGCATCGTGTGCGTATTGTGGACCGCAAAGATCAGGTTCTGAGACGGCGTATCATTCCATATGTCAAGGTACAATGGAGTAATCATTCTGAGAGGGAGGCTACTTGGGAACTTGAGGAGGAAATGAAAAAGAAGTATCCACAACTATTTATATCCTAATATAGTTAATGATATAGCTACGACTGTTGACTTTTGAATAAAGACTTAGTTGATTGTGTGACAAAATTGGAATTTTAATTTTCTCTAATGAAAGTTATCAATTTCGAGGCCGAAATTTTTATAAGGAGGGAGAATATAATCCCCGGGATCCACAAGCAACAAACAAGAAGATTTGGATAAGATCTTTGGGGGAGTTAGTTATGGATAAGTTGGCCTTTATCCAAAATTACCGATGAAGCTTTTTGGATGAAGTTTTCAGGCGTTAAACCAGCTGCAACTAGGAGTCCTTCATCAGCCTATCCAACGCCCATCAAAGGATAAGATTTACAAGAGTTTGGGCGGTGCATTAAAGGAGGCGGTGCATGAGGATAAGATAAGAACGGGTGAAGCTTTGGATAAGGCAACGGCTGCACTATAAATAAGAGGGCAGAGGTCTTCGGGAAGAGCATTGAACGGAGAGGAATCAAGGAGAATCCAATCCAACCAGCCATCAAATTGAAGGCATCTTCTATTCTTCACCTTGGACGAGAAGGAGGAGAAAGAGAAGAGACGATCGGAGCCGGAGCCGTTGAGGAGCTTCCTACGGGCGATCATCTACGAGTTACAGGTGAGTGATCTTGTAACCTGAGGCAAGGTGAGGAAGAGATCGGTGTGAGATTTTTTGCAGTGCTACGGCACAGATTCATCTTGTCTTCTTCTTGGGATTGTTATTAATCAAAGAGGTTGGGGTATAGTTTACCCTGTACACTTGTGTTGGGCTGCCTTGATTGGGCCTTGTTTGGCCAATCTGTGAGCCATTTTGAGCCACTTTTTGGGCCCTGTAGTGGGCTGAGAATGGCAAAGTAAATATATGGCCCGAATCATGATTGAATCTAGTTTCTTGGGATATTTTTAAATCCCCATTTGGACAAATATATTAAGAGATATTTGAGCCCAAAGTCGGGCCCATGAAGTGGTCTGGATAGAGTTTTAAGAATCATTTTATTATTCAGATTTTAGAAATTTAATAATGTAAAATGATACTGTGGGTTCTCAGGTGTCCAATTAGCTGGGTTATCAATTGGAATTTGCATACTGAGGTAAGTAAGTCAAGTATTATAATGTTATAAATTATTTAATTTGTAAATTATGAACTTACATTAAATGTAATTATGATAATGACAGTAAAAATTTATGCGTCGCCGCGGTTCTCATATGACAGATTATGATATGATAGATTATCATATGACAGAGTATCACATGATCGATTATGATATGATAGAATACTGGTACCATGACCCTTACTCTTAGGGGACATTTAAGAGTGATATACAAGATGAGTGTTGTAGGGTGTGGGACACAAAGAAAAACGATGACAGTATAAACAGTGTTTGATTTACATCGCATATTTTAGTATTTATTATTTAATTAAGCTTCCAAATTATTTTGATATGATGACATGAATATGCTGATAGCATGAATAAATGTAATTTGAAATTGTATTAGGCTTACTTATTGAGTGTGAGCTCATAGAATTCTCACAATGTTTTTCAGAGCCTCAGGAATGAAGAAGGATATTTGAGATAGACGGAGCTTCTATTAAATAAACTTAGTTACATTATATTGATTTAGTTCAGATTTGCTTATGTGTAGGGCAGGTAGCCCAAGACTGATAATTATGGTTTGTAATAAATCATGGATTTATATTGATTTATATGATGAAGTTCGAGACGCCTTGCATGCCTGGCATGCGGCGGGTTGTGACCCTAGCTCGGGTTTTGGGACTAGGGCGTGACACTTAGTATCATGGAAGTATATTTTCTGCATCCATTTAGGATTGTTCGTTAACTCATTGTAATAACAATCCCAAGTATGATTTGGATTAATAAATATTTTGTTCACACATTTTTTTATCACCCTTTTCGTAAGGCATGATGCCGTTACCGCATTGGGGGTGTGTTGATAGGCTTGGCAAACAAATCAAATAATGGTGGACGTATCGCGTAGCTATTTTGCACCTTACCTCTAAGGTAGTGTTTGATAGAAAATATATTATTTATGGATAAGTGTACGGAATATAGTTTGTTCCCTGGCTATCCCTAGGGATATCCCTTGGCTATCCCATTGATCATATCAAATGCAAAAAGATAAATCCATAGGATAACTTTTTTTTACTCTTATTTGGAGGGATAACCAGCTATTCCTGCATTTTCTAGGAAATAAATTGAGGGGATATCCCATGGTTAACCATGGATTATCCCTTTAGTTAACTTTATTCCCAGCTATCCCTTATAGTTATAGCTTTTGGGAATAAGAAGGGATATTCAGGGGATATCCCCTCTTATCCCTATTTCAAACACTACCTAAAAGATAGCTAATTCAAGAAATTAAGTTCAAGATAAACAAAATTCAAGAACCACGCCTACTACAACAATAATAAAAAAAATTTATCCTAAATTAGTTGATATTAGCCACATAAATCTTTTTTTCTCCCACTAATTTAAGTCATATTTTTTATAAAATATAAAAATTTTAAATTTCTTTTTAAACTTTTTTATATATGATTTTTGATTCATATTAACTTCCTTTTTCTTCTATAAATATCCAATCGCTCATTCTCAAAATCCTATATGCAAGAAGTTTTTTTTCATCCCAAAATTACAGTATTAGGGTCATGAACTGTTTTGTTTAGTTTTATAAAAAATAAAAATAAATAATTATAATTACTCATCTGAGACATTTTTTCACAATGTTGTTAGAGTTTGTTTTGAGGTTAACAAACTCAATATATATATATATATATATATATATATGAAGAACATAAGTCCTCATTTGTATATGGCACTATAAATTCCTTTTCTACATGTAATTTTAGTCTTTATGATAACTTAAGAGTAGTATTGAGAGATTTAAAAGAGAGCTCTATTAGGTGTAATTAACATGTTAAGAAAATAATCATTGTAATATCCAAGTTAATTTTTAATGAAATTTTTATCGACTTTGCCTATATGGATGATGGTCTTAAATTATGTAAATTCTTTGTGTGTTATTTCTTCCTTACTTTCTCTTTAGTCTTTATTCCTTCTCATTAATTCTTCTTTCTTCCTGCGCGTGCGCGACAAAAGTAGACTTAAAGTCGTAATAATTTAGCATGAGATGCATGCGGTGCATGCACCATTAATGCACAGTGTTAGGTTCCATTTGACCTCCAATGCAGGAGGCCCACATAAAACAACACTGAAATGTGTAACAGATGCTGTGGGAATGTATTTGTCACCAAGACATGCATGTAATCAATTATTTCTTGAAGAAATAGACCCATGAACCACCGACGCATTCATGCGATATTCTTGATCAACGAAATAAATGTGTTATGGTTTTACATATAAATTAACTTAGCAGACAAGCCTCGTAACTAAGTTTTTTTTTAACGGACGGATGATCACACTAACCTCATGCAAGTCAGCCCAGAAATATCAGAGTATAAAATTTGCTTAAGAGCTAAGGGACAAGGGTCACCCTGATTCCAAATCCAAAATCCCATATGATGGGCCACAGCCACCGCTACCCAGCAGCTGCTGAATTAGCTTCCCGGTAGATGTGCCGGATGTGGATTCTGTGCGAACCTCGCAGAGCAGCCCGAATGTCGCCGAGAAGAGGATTGATGGGGATATGATTGCAGTATCTCGACTGAAGCCACCGAACGACAGAAAGAGAATCCTCTTCAATAAAAAGACTGTGAGCATGAAGTCTCCAAACAGCATAGGAGATACCAGCCCATACTGCATAAAGCTCCGCCATAGGGACTGAAGAATCTAAGGAACCAAACCCCCCGCCGAATAATGAAAGCTGACCCAGCAAGTCTTCCCCGAGCACTTCCATCGAAGTTGATTTTAACAAAGCCTAGAGGGGGGCTCCCAAGAGATGAAAACCATGTGACGGTTCGCTGCCAAAGCAGCATAGGATCCCCAGTGGCCAGGGTTGCAAAAATCATAACCATTGAAAAGAAGTGCACTTTCAGCAACCATAGATATGACCTTTCGCTCTAATATGTGAGAAGAGATAGTATCATCAGTAAAAATAAGTTGGTTTTGCAACAGCCAGATCTGATAGGTAGTAATAGCCCAAAGAACACCCCGCTGTCGGGTGGTTCTTCGAAGATCATCAAGGAAAGGGGAACACTATGAACCAGAACCATCCACTCTACATATATAACCCATCTTCAACCAAATCCAACTCCATCTAGGGCAGGTAATGATAGCGTGGTCAGTGGTCTCCTCCTCCTCCCCACACAGTGGGCAAGTCACCTCAATGGGGAGACCCCTCCTAGAAAGCAAGGAGCAGGAAGGGAGACAATTCCACAAGATCTTCCATATAAATAACTGGACCCTGTGATGAATGGGGAGCTTCCAGATCCATACAGCATCCCTCGAATCCTGGGGCTGGGGTCTATACTCCTCGATGAGGTCCCTAGTGAGAGCCCTAGAGAGACAAGATCTCCGTCATAGCCTCGTATCAGGTGTGTGGCCCGGGATAAGAGGAATAGAAAGAATCCATCGAGAAAGCTCGTCCCCAAATAACCTGGTCGCCACCGAGGTATTCCAAGAGGAGAGATCCTGAGTGATGAGCTCCCAAACCCGCATACAGAGCGGGATTCTGTACTAATAAATAACGGCCATCGGGAGAGGGGGAGATCCGAGATCCAAATATCCTGAGCAACATCGACCGAAGAGCTGTCGCCGATCATCCAAGATACATTGTTTAGGATAGTCGGAGCATGAAAGTCGGAGCATGACGACACACCTCCTTTCAAAAGAAAGAATACACATGAGTAGGTAGAGGATCCATAGAAGGAGACCAAAAACCATACCTAGCTCGCATGAAGGAGCTCCAAAGGCAGTGAGGATCAAGAATAAACCTTGAGGCATGCCTGGCCAACAGAGCCTCTCTCGTAACAAGCAGAGACTGGATACCAAGACCACCTTCATGCAGAGGCATACAAATCAAATCCCAAGCCTGAAAATGAATGCCGTGACCGTCCTGCATAGAAGCCCACAGAAAGTCCCTAAAACATCGCTCAATCCTCCGCAAACAAATAATAGGGACCGCAGCATTAGATAGAAGATACATAGGGAGGGAGGGATGTAAGGACAGAGTGAATAAGAGTAATCTTCACCATCGTGGATAATCCAGTCACCTGCCAACCATCCATCCGATCACGAATACGTCGCTCGAGGTTTGTGTAATCACTAATACGAGGACGTCTTCCCAAAAGAGGGATCCCCAAATAAGATAGCCCATCTGCCTTGGTAAAGATGCCCAAAGCTTGATGTATATCTTTCTTGGAAGACCTAGAAGTCTTGAGGCTGAAGCAAATCGTGGACTTGTCTAAATTGACCTTCTGGCTAGAAGCATGATAGCAGCACTGAATGATAGAGGAAAACTCGCAGCATTATGAAGAGAGGTCTGGCCCAGAAGAATACAGTCGTCTGCAAAAAGAAGATGGGAGACGGAGGGCCCCGAGGAAGCAGCCATAAAGGGGGCTATACAACAGTCCTGTTGTGCCTGATGAAGAGCATGAGAAAGGTCGTTCGCAGCTAGAACAAACAGAAACGGGGATAATGGACATCCCTTTCTCATACCCACAGTAGCATATAAGAAAGCGGTCTGCATACCATTAACAATCAGAGAGAATGATGGCTTATGGATGCAGGCCATAATCCAATCAATGAACAGATCATGAAATCCAAATTCAAGCAGAGTTCGGTGCAAAAAGACCCAACTCAGCTTGTCGTAAGCACGCTCCATGTCAAGCTTGACAGCCATGAGACACTGCCTGACCGGGGCTCTCTGAAGATCATGCATAGACTTCTGCACAATGAGGACATTATCGGAAATAGTTCGACCTCTAATGAAAGCCCCCTGTTCAACAGAGATGAGCTGAGGAATCACCACCCGCAGACGGGAGACTAAAAGGCACACACACACCTTATACAAGGTAGTGCATAGACTGATCGACCGAAAGTGATGAAGGGAAGAGGCATCAGGGCGCTTTCGGCACAAGAGTGATGAGAGTCTGATTCTAGTCAGTAGGAATGGATTTGGACAGGAAAGCACTCTGAATAACCTGAGTGACCTTCTAGCCAACAATATCCCAATAATGATGGAAAAATAATGGTGAAAAATCATCTGGGCCAGGCGCCTTATCAGGCCCAAGGTCCCATAAGGCCATGCGAATCTCATCAGCAGTGATGGACTTAATTAGGAGGTTGTTCTGAAGTGCAGAGACCTTCTTAGAAGAAGGAACCCGACAGACAGGTGCCCCCACACTTGAAGACTAAGTCCATCTAGATTGAAAGAACTGAAGCAACTAATCCCGGATAATAACGGTATTCTCCTGAAAATTCTCCTCCTCATCAACTAAACGCCGGATCTTGTTAGCTTCCGGACACTTCAGAGTAGCCTGATGAAAAATCTGGTATTGCGATCCTCCTCCCGAAGCCACTGAACCCTAGAGCGCTGCCTCCAATAGTACTCCTCCAATAGTACTCCTGATGCAAGAGAAGGGAGTGATGAAGAGCGAGCTTAGATCGAAGAAAGAAGAGATCAGGATCAGGGAGACAGCCGTCCCGATCCTCCCTGTCTTGAAGAATAGCAATGTCGGCTTCCACCTGCTCAATATTTCTTACTAAGTCTCCAACCAAGTTTAGTCCAACTCAAATATTCAGAATCAGGTACAGTATAGATCCCAGTTCCTGTCAACTTAGATTTGGGTCTTGTCATATTTAAATTCAACAACTTTATGTTAGAAAGCAAAAGGGAAGAACTTTATGCATCGGGTGTGGTGCAAATTACATGCATTATGCATGATTATTAATCGCGCAAGTGCAGCCGCATGTGTCAAGAATAATTCATTCTTTTACGCATCACACACGCAGTCTGCATACACATACGGTTAATCAACATGCGCAATACATGTGCTCCTACATCGCATGCAGTGCGAAAAGATTTTTTCAAAGTAAAATCTTACTTACGTCCAATTCCACTACTTTGAAATGGTGATCTTATTCTCATTCTTATAGAAGTCAACATGTTATTTTAAGTAATATATTAAATTAAAAAAAAAGAAGCAATCTTAATGCTTTCTCGATGAAACAAAGGATTTCTTATATGCAAGCAGTCAAAATAAAAAAAAATTACTAAAACAAACCCATGCTTCGTGTGATGGTCATCACATATTGATTTGTAACTAATGCTGATCAAATATCGATGCTCTCTTTAAAGTTTAGTTCAATATTATTTAAGTTATTTGATTCACAAAAATGAAGCTCTAAAATATTAAGTAGAATCATTAATTTTAATTTTACTATTTATCTAGATAAAATTTAAAATTAAAATCTAAATTCTTATATCTTTTTGTTCAACCCTGCTTTTTTTTCTAATGTGTGATGACCTTTCTTATCATACCCTTATTGTTTTCAACCACAAGCTTTTTCTCTATAAATATATATATATATTTGATAAGATAATATATTTTTTTATAGTATATATTTGATAAGATATATATATATATTTTTATAAAACAAAATAAAAGATCTTCCTCTTCTTCTTTTCTTTTCTCTTCTCTTCTAACATTAGATTGATTTATTACCATCTTCCTTTTTTATTTATTAATTCTTAAATTTATTTATTAATAAAATAAATATTAAATTGAGTACGTATATAGAAAAATTTTAAACATAATCAAATCTTCAAGTTTTTTTTAAGCAAGAGAAAAATTGAAAAACTAAATAAGTAAAGGGAATAGTTGATTCTACTTTCCATTTTAATAAAATTCGATCTTCTTTCCAACTTCAAACCGAAGAATTTAACACAAATCGTAAGATTCAAGCAACGAATGGAAGGGGAAAATAAATTAAGGTAGCATTGGCTTACTATGATAGCTAGGTAACCAATGTCACCTTTTTTTTTTCTTAGGAACAAGCATTCAACAAGATGACTTGTAAACGTTAGCATTTGTTCAATCATCACCGGATGTCTGGATGCTTTCCACATCAAAATTGCATGCGTGTGGTTTCATAAGAATGGGCTGAGATGGCGACACCGGACATTTAAATCAAGAATAACCGAGTACGGTTATCCACGATCTATGTGACATGTCCCTCCTCGCAATACAATAAACTTACGTATTATGTGTAAAATTCAAATCTTCATCAGACTTTGTTGCCTAGATTGAGCTTAGCTCCTCCCCCATACTATAATTATGCGTCTGTCATGCATGTCACATGCCAACTAAGGTCAAATGGATACGAATAATTAAGATTTTAACCTCTACTCGTGCATCACATTCTGAAGATTGTCAAACTTATCCACTGTGCGCATCCATGTCATGGTCTAAAGGTGAATTGATTGATACCATCATCATCGATTCTTTCTTTTTCCTTCCATAGGTCCACATATTCTTCTAATCATCTTTATTTTGCCATTCAAAAGCACTTGCTATATATTAGGCCACAAGCAAGCACGAAGTCAAATCTCATATATAATTGGTGACGTGATCGCTGCTGAGCTGCTTCCATGCTAGATGTGGACAACCTCGAGGTCACACGTGGAGCTATGATGACGCTTATGCGTAATGTTTTTGGCCTAGGTTTAGACTATATATTCGGATCGAAGTTCCAAACCACGCCCATCAATCCGACGAAAATAGTCGTTTTAAGTCGCCAACGATGGATGCTAGATTCCATCATCAAGCTGGGCACAGCACCTGGGAATAACACAGTAATTTTGAAGCTGTTAATTATGTTTTCGATCCATGCAAAACGAGCACCTAGTTTGGCCATAAGTAAAGGAAAACTCCTTAATTGGATGGTGCTTTCCCTTTCTTCCCACAGAAAATTAAAACCTTGAGAACCAAAAATCAAAATAGTTAATTAATTAACGTCCAACCCTGAAGAAGCTCATTGAATGGAAGCATTGGCAGTACAGCAGCTATACTATTGCATGGGCGCTGGAGTTATATAATTTCTTTAATTTTGTATTATTAAATTTAAATTTTAAAAATATAAAGTTTTTTTTTGAAGATATAAATATAATTCAAAATGGAAAGATTAAAAAGGGAAATGATAAACAAAAATATTGATTTGTTTATATTTAAAACAAGAATTATTATTTATAAATTAAAAATAAAAATAAGATAAATAAAATGTGTGTGTTAGATTATATTATTTTTAAATTTTAAAATAAAATTAACTGATTAGAAGCTATTAATCAAAAAAATTTAGAAGAAAGAATTAATCCACGCGACACAGATTCTAGGCTGAGATTGCCATATCCATTAACTGTCCATCCATCACTCGAGATCAGACAATTTTGAGTCCACAAAGACACGATCAAATCTCTAATTCCGTTTCAAAAAACTCATGTTACATTTGCTCAAGCTTCTCCTTATGCATTCTTCCTAGGGGTGCAACTTGGGCCGGGTTCAACCCGAACCCGGCCGCCCAACCCGATTTACAGCAGTGTTTAAACTCATGTTTGCCCAACCCAAACCCGAAAGACCCGGGTTTAACCCGGCCCGATTTGCAATTGATCCGGGTTAGGATTGACCACAACCCGAACCCGAGATAACCCGAACCCAAGGATTATCCGAATGGCATTATATTTTTGGGGGCATTAAAAGCACCAATCGGGTCGGACGAGATGGCCAACTTGAGGGCGAGGAGGGCAAGACCGTCGTCGATCACAGGCGAAAAAAGGATAAACATAAAGGCGGACCACTCACACATTTCATTTCACTTCCCGCACCTCCTCCTCTTATTTGTTTCAGGTAAGACTTTTTTTTTAAAATACAATGTTAAAGCCACGAGTCCAGCTTATGCATTCGACAAGAGATTTTATTTTTCCGTCTTTAGGATCCATAATTCGGTGTTTATTTACTTTGAAAAAAGCATTTTTTTCTTATCAATCCGAATTCCAATCCGAAACTCAACCCGAACCCAATTTTTAAAAATAGGATTAGGATTAAGGTTTTACAAATAGAATTAGGATTGATATTTTACAATAAGATTAGAATTAGGGTTGAAAAAAAAATTCAAGTTTCATGAGCCCGAGTTGAACCCGTAATTCTTTCCAAACGCATGGTTAAAGTAATTGAAAATAAAAACGAAAAACGTTCTTGACTTGAACCATTCCAAACTGGCATGTAGCTATATATGGGTGGTATAAGCAAGGAAAAATAAACGAATATAATACAGAGTACTCCTTTTGACTTCTTTGGATTTATACGCTATCGTTATCTCTCGAGGAACCCGGTCATCCGTAGAACGGCGTTCCTGAAATGGCGAACATCCCGCCCTTGAGCTTCCTGCCGATGCCGATGCACATCGACGACGCCATCTTGTCCGCTGTTCTTCGGGCCACGATGATGTGAGGTGGAATCCTCTCACTGCCCTCACAATCGTCGTCATCTCCATCCTCGCTGCTGCCGTCGGAGTAGGCGCAACGCCGCGGCGCCCACGAACGGCTTGCGCCGAATCTGGCCTTCGGGATGCCTACCGGAGCCGACTCCTTCCACCCGGCCTGTCGCTGGGGGGATGATCGCTTCTCCTGGACCGCGTCGTCGTCGTGATCGCCGTCGGGCCACAAAACGTCGGCCTCTTGGAACTCTTCCATCGCCTTTGGCGGCCGGGGGTGCTCGAGGAGGGGGGATTTATACAGAGGTTTTGGTGGGGTGGGGAGCTCGAGCCGAAGGCCGGAGTCGCCACCTGGCCCCCGCGAGGATTCATTATTGTTCCTCCGCTTTATTTGTCAATGATTAAAGAATTGGCTGAAGGGGAATCGTTTCGGTGATTCCAAGATGCGAGCGAGCGCTCTCCAATCTCCCTTGCTTGCTTCGGACGTGGAGTTTTCTTTTTATAATGTTTTCGCGTGGGACATATCCTGGCCCACTTTTCAATGCTTGGCAAGGTTCAGGGTTCATGTTTGCGTGTGTTTTTTTTCGTAACGACGAGCTTTAAAATGGTGTAATTGGGTCGTTAACAGTGGCAGAGTGAACCATAGCCTTTGGACGACGTTCTAGTTTCGAATCCTGGAGAGATTTTTCCAAATATTTCGTTCAACAAATTCTAATTGATGTTTTGAAAGAAAGAATAGGGAAAAAAAAAAAAAACATCGCAGACTTCTTGGACAGGAGTATGCTTGGTGTAGGCAAAGGTTCCGTGGACCCCTGAATGCGAACCAGATGGAATCATTTGTGGGTCAAAGCAGAGTTAATCACACACTAACATTGTTGGACAAATTCTAAAATCTTCTGCCATTAACTGTACTAAAGATTGTAATGTAAATGTTGGCTGAATTTTCTTTAGTGTTATATGCCAAGGATTGTTAACAGTTGTTATTTTTATAAAATCTTCAAATTAGAAAAATCTTCAAACCTGTCCGAAGACAACGTGCTTTCCATCGAGCCACGAGGTTTGAAGATTTTCATGCAGAATTTCAGATATCCATATTTTCATTAAACATGATTACTGATTAATACTGGTCATTTAAAATCCTCAGCACTGCTATTTGGACAAAATAAACCATCAAAGGCCAATGATTTAGTCACTATAAATGGAAGCAGCAAGATGAAGAAATCAAAAAGTATAGAAGGTAAGAACCTTAATGCCAGAGTTTGGAGAAGCTTCAAAAATAAAATATGTATCATATCATACTTGTAAAAAAGTTGTTATAGTAATAAATTAAAACAATATTGATCAAGCAAAAGTTTGATACTTGTAAAAATTCACCTTTGTGAGGAGCTGATTAACTATGCTATCATGTACTCCTGCACCATCCCTGATTCCCTTGTTGATGCATGGATGGATCTGAAGGATGATAAGGCGCGACCGATAAGAGGAAGAAGAAGAAGAGGATGACGGGGAGGGAGAAGAAGAGAAGGGCGAAGTCGGAGGAGGAGGATCTTCCACAAGGTGCTCGGACTTGGCAAAATCTAGGACGAGGGAGTCCAACGCTTCCTAGTTCACCGGCGTCGACTCCATTCATTCTCTTTTTTTTTTTTTTTTCCTTCCGAAGGCGATCGATCGTTCGTGAAAGAGAGAGGGGCCGAGCGAGAGAAAGAGAGAGACCAACCTGACACTTTGAACCGTAACGGCAGAACCCTGACTCCTCCCGCAACCGACGTATCTCCGTCTTGTAGAGACTATTGCCACCGCCGTTACTAGCCGAAAGAAGAAGGAACGAGCGGTGGAAATGAATGGGATTGGGAGTTAGGGTTGAGCGGTGGAACGAATGAAATAAGGCATCAAAACTCGGAAGTTGGAGGACCGAAGACTTGGAGTCGGAGCTCGGATGTGTCGCTGGTTCGGGTTGTCAACCCGAACCTGGGTCAATTGCATATAGGTTCCAATTAAACCTGGGTCATTTGGGTTCGAGTTAGGCAAATATGAGTTTAAGCACAGTGATAAATCAGGTTTATCGGGCTGAATTAGGATTGAACCCGACCCAAATTGCACCTCTAGACTTAACCACTTTGTGGGATTTAAATCTCAATGGGAACGTCCTTGGTGCAGTTAGTTTACAAGAAAGTGATGAGTTGGGGAGGAGAAATTCAGTGACTATCTAAATTTCTCAAATCCTATGATATCTTCGTTATCTTTGGTATCAAATAGAGATCATTGTGCATGGTTGAGTGGCATGATAATTTATGATCTTCGAGCATGGTGATGGACCAATATAACACCGTCCTATCAGCACTGGTTCAAACATGCGAGTTCTTATTTTCATCGGCATGTTTTTATTGCCTTAAGAAGTTGCTAAATTAAGCTAAGTATAAATAATCTTTACTCAAGCTGCTTTTTTGTCATGTAGAACCATGAATCTGGAATTGCACTGTGCTATATGGGGTCACTGCCTTAGGCTTTAATAGCTTTCAATGGCCGAGCACACCCTATTGAACCTTCTTGGCATCTGTCAGGATTGGATTTGCAAATGCCTGTCCCTGCGTTTCTACAATCTGCTACCGTTCATTTCAGTGGACCACGGAAGCCATGGCTTGAGATTGGGTACCCAGCACAGCAAGAAATGTGCAAGAAATGCGGAGAGCCCACTTTAGCTACTCCAATGAGTTCATAAGGAGCTGTAGTGCTGTGGAGAGAAGGCATGTAACAGGCTAGCGAAGAAAAGGATCTCTTGCCGATCTCAACTCCTCCTTGGTTAGATTATTTGATTACATGGATCATGGATAGTTCAATTTCATTGCAAAGTTAACATACTTCAGAGGGAAGAAGGCATATCCTTCAGTCTCTGCTCAGGCTAGCTCTGTATACACTTATAAGAGTGAAATTCAACTAATTTGTACATAAGGAGAGGCCCAATGGCCCCTCCATGGATACATATGGGAATACTAGGCGAACCTTTATAAGATCATCTATTTTGAGGTGGAAAAGTTCAACCAACAGCAATCTTTTTCTCAGCCTTGTTCATGTATTCAGATGATGATTCATATTAAGATTCCATTATTAATTGTTGAATAATATTCTCATGTGTAGGAAACTTTCTTTTCTGCCCTGCAAATTTTTATTCAGCCTCAGCAAGCAACATATTATGTAAACCACTAAACTCCCTCCTGATTGCAGCTGTTTGAAGTGAGTCCTGGGAAACAAAAAGAACAGAAAAAAGAAAAGCATGAAGTGGTGTGATGCGCAGTTATTTCATATGGAGCTTGGATAGCTCTGTTACACATTTCAACTTTCTATTCATCAACAGGATCTTGTAATCAACTAATATGGTTATCTATATTTTGATGGTTTATCATGAGATTGCTTCATCAGCTTGTTCTCTTACATTCTCAGTATCCTCTTCTTAGATCATAACCAATCCAAGTCTTGGTAGAATTTCCGGCTAAAGATCCTGATGTGGCTAGGTGTAGCCACATGGGCAATATCAAGGAATCCAACGCATTTGCGGCCCAGCCCAGTCAGTCAGCCTCCCGGCCCAGGCCCCGGCCCACTTGCCGGCCCCGGCGCCTCCCGGCCCAGGCTTCCTCCCAGCCGGCCCAGGCGTCCTCCTTTCCCGGCCCAGGCCCAGCCGGCCCAGGCGTCCTTCTTGCCGGCCCCGGCACTTGCCGGCGGTGCCTCCCGGCCCAGGCTTCCTCCCGGCCGGCCCAGGCGTCCTCCTTGCCGGCCCCGGCACTTGCCGGCCCCGGCCCAGCCCAGACTTCCTCCCAGCCGGCCCAGGCGTCCTCCTTGCCGGCCCCGGCGCCTCCCGGCCCAGGCTTCCTCCCAAGCCAGGCTTCCTCCCAGCCCCAGGCGTCCTTCTTGCCGGCCCCAGCGCCTCCCGGCCCAGGCTTTCTCCCAGCCGGCCCAGGCGTCCTTCTTGCCGGCCCCGGCGTCTCTCGGCCCAAGCGTCCTCCTCGCCGGCCCAGGCTTCCTCCCAGCCGGCCCAGGCGTCCTTCTTGCCAGCCCCGGCATCTCTCGGCCCAGGCGTCCTCCTCGCCGGCCCCGGCACCTCCCGGCCCAGGCTTCCTCCCAGCCGGCCCAGGCGTCCTTCTTGCCGGCCCCGGCGTCTCTCGTCCACCCGGGCTCACCCCGGGTAGGCCAAGATCCCCCGATCTCCGTCAGGTCAGCCGTGGCCCACCCCTCTCTGACGCGCCGCCTTTCTGACGCGCCGCTCAACAGCGCAGAGCCCCGCGATTCGCTAGCCACACTGACGATGGGACGTTACCCACCTACCCAGCGGCTGATGGGACATAGCCCATCAACCGCCGTTTTCTTCCTCTCCGATGGGACAGGACCCACCAACCAGCCCAAGCGCACGCAAGAACCCAGTAGACATTCTGACTTCACGAAAACCCACGTGCTGGCGTCAATGTCAACCCCTATAAAAGGGTAAGCCACCTGGAGAACAAGGTAACGCAAGTTCATACGCTTGAGACCCTAATACTCAAAGGAACACTCGTATCCTCTTGAGCTTTCTCCCTCTCTCAAGGGCTCTCTCGAGCTCTTTCTTCAGCTGTGACCTCAACCACTAACTTGGGCGTCGGAGGGTCCTCACCGGAGCTTCCCTCCGGTCTCGGGACTTTTTGCAGGTCAACCACCTGGGCGAAGGATGATCGTATCAAGTTCCTTTCCGTTCTTCTTCTCCCGGCGTCCGAGTTCAGTGATTGGGCGTCATCAGATTGGCGTGCCAGGTAGGGGGAGTGCTGAAAGTTTGGGAAACTGTTAAAGGGCGGCAAACAGCCTCCCTGCGCTACCCCATAAGCGACAAACTTTCCTTCTTTCCTTCTCCCTCCCCCACTTCTCCAACGAGGGTCATGGCGATAACGAGGGCGCAGGATGCTTCTGTCAGCCTTCCTGCGGGCCTTCCCCCGCCAGCGGCGCAGCAGGAGGCCAACCTCCCGGCCGCCGTTCCTCTCTCCGCCGGACCGCCACCAGACGTGGCAGCCAGGACGGCGGAACAGATAGCGACCCTTCCCAGCAAGTCCAGTCTTTGACGGCCATGGTCCATGGAATCCAACAGCAGCAATCCGTGGCCACCCAGCACCAAACCGCTCCCCCGCCAGTCAGCAGTCGACGAGGGGAGGCGTTCCCCGCCGGGCCGCCGGCGGTCGCCAGGCTTCCCCCCGGAAGTCCCGGCACGAGCCCTCCAAGCGGCCACGATCCCCTGATCATGGTCCCAGTAAGTTCCCTCCTGGATATCACCGCCAGGAGGAGCCAAGACGGAAGCTCCGCCCTCGTCTCCTTCCCTGTCTTCCTCTTCTTCTTCCTCCTCCGAGCCACCTCGGAGGGCCCCGACGATCGATCGCCAGGCGGAAGAGCGCCTGGAGGAGTACAACCGGCGGCTCGACGAGCTCGCCAGAAAGATCGACCGCCAGCAGCCGAGGAGGAGTTCGATACTCGTCCTCCTTACACCCGCCGCATCCTGGAGGAGCCAGTCCCCACTAGGTTCCGCTTTCCTCAGGTAGATCCATACGACGGTACTACCGACCCCCTCGACCACCTTGAAAGCTACAAAGCAATGATGCAAGTCCAGGGCGCCTCAGACGCCCTCCTCTGCAAGGCCTTCCCCGCAACCCTGCGGAAGGCCGCCCGCGCGTGGCACTCGCGCTTGTCCCCTCACAGTATAGACTCCTTCCAGGAGTTGAAGAGGGCCTTTTTGGCCCACTTCAACGCCTGCCGCCGGATCCCAAGGGTGGCAGACAGTCTTTTCTCCATCCGTCAAAAGGAATGAGAGACTTTACGGGACTTCGTGTCCCGATTCAAGGCCGCCGCCCTCGAAGTCTACCACCTCGACGACGCGGTGGCAACCCTAGCGCTGAAGCGGGGACTTCTTCCATCCCGCTTCACTTTCTCTCTAGATAAGAAGCCCCCGGGCTCTTACTCCGACCTCCTCCTCCGGGCCCAGAAATACATCCGGGCAGATGAGGCCGACCTCACCCGCCGGGAGTCCTCAAAAAGCTCCAACCACAAGTCCGCTCGCCCCGAACCAAGCGGACCTCCCCGGCATCGCCGCCCCGATCCGCCTCACCGACCCGACAATCGGCGCCGGAGCCCCGTCCCGGACGAGAGTAAGCTCACCCCTCTCCTTGCTCCCTGGTCCCATATCCTTATGGAGATTGAGGGGGAGCCCTACCTCCAACGCCCTCCTCCCATGAAGAAAGGCGCGCCCCGCGACAAAAGCCGCTATTGCCGCTTCCACCGAGACTACGGCCACGACACCGACAGCTGCTACAGCTTGAAGCGGGCCATTGAGGAGCTCATCCAGCGGGGCTACCTTGGCAAGTATGTTCAAAGGCCGCAGCAGCCGCCACCGATCCAAGGGACTCCGGCAAAGGAGGAGAGCCCGTCGAGCACCTCCTGACCTTCCCCCTTGGGGATGATCCAGCAAAGACCGTCCGCATAGGCAGACTCCTCCCCCCAGAAGACCAGGAACGTCTCCTGACTTTCCTGAGGGCCAATTCGGACGTCTTCGCCTGGTCAGCCTCGACATGCCCGGCATCCCCCCAGAAGTCATCACCCACAAGCTCAATATCGATCCGCGATCCTGTCCGATCCGCAAAAGAAGAGAAGTTTCGCCCCCGACCGGCAGAAGGCAATCGACGAAGAGGTCAGTAAACTGATTGGTGCCGACCACATCCGGGAGGCACACTACCCAAGCTGGCTGGCCAACATGGTCATGGTGCGCAAAGCAAATGGGAGTTGGAGGATCTGCATAGATTTCACCGACCTCAACAAGGCATGCCCAAAGGACAGCTTCCCCCTGCCAAGGATCGACCAGTTGGTAGACTTCCACCTCCGGTCACGCACTTCTCAGCTTTATGGACGCCTTCTCCGGGTACAACCAAATCAGGATGGACCCCGGCGACGAAGAGCACACCTCATTCGTGACGAGAAGGGTATTTACTGCTACAAGGTAATGTCATTCGGCCTCAAAAATGCAGGAGCCACATATCAAAGGCTGATGAACAAAGTCTTCCAAGACCAGCTCGGTCGGAACATGGAGGTCTACGTGGACGACATGCTGACAAAGAGCACCCATGCCACCAACCATGTCGCTGACCTGGAGGAAACTTTCAGCAATCTCCGCCGCTTCCAAGTCAAGCTAAACCCCAAGAAGTGCGCTTTTGGGGTCACGGCGGGCAAATTCCTAGGCTTCATGGTGACCCAGCGCGGGATCGAGGCCAATCCGGAAAAGATTGGCGCCATCTTGGACATGAGGCCCCCGTCCAACAAAAAGGAGGTCCAGCGGTTGACGGGCAGGGTGGCGGCCCTGAGCCGCTTCCTCTCCAAGTCGACGGAGAGATGCTTGCCCTTCTTCAGGGCCCTACGGAAGGTAAACAACTTCGAATGGACAGACGACTGCCAGAGGGCCTTCGACAGCCTAAAGGCGTTCCTGTCCTCCCCGCCACTCCTTTCCAAGCCAAAAGCCGGGGAGAGTCTCTTCCTCTACTTAGCCGCCTCTTCCGAGGCCGTCAGTTCGGTCCTGGTTCGCCGCGACGACGACGGGGCCCAAAGACCCGTCTACTACGTGAGTAAGGTCCTGCACGACGCCGAGACCAGATATTCCAGGATAGAGAAAGTCATTTTCGCTTTGATAGTCTCGCCCAGCGTCTCTGACCATACTTCCAGGCTCACCCCATTGTGGTACTCACGGACCAACCTCTCCAGGCCACCCTGGCTCATCCGGACACTTCGGGCCGACTCGCCAAGTGGGCTATCAAGTTGGGGGAATTCGACATCTCCTACCAAGCCCTGCCTGCCCTGAAATCGCAAGTCTTTGCCGATTTCTTGGTCGAGTGCACCTGGGCGGAGGCGGAACCAGATGAGGCCCCCATGGACTCGCCCGAGCCCGAGCCAGGTCACGATGAGGAGACCTGGATCCTCCATGTGGATGATGCATCCAACTCTCAAGGCAGCGGCGCCGGCCTCATTCTCGCCGGGCCGGGAGGGGAGAAAACGGAGTGCGCCCTGAGATTCCTCTTCGAGGCAACCAACAACCAGGCAGAATATGAAGCCTTGCTGGCCGATTTAAGGTTGGCCCAAGAAATCGGAGTAAAGCGCCTCAGAGCATACACGGACTCGCAACTCGTCTCCGGGCAAATCAACGAGGAGTACGAGGCGCGACCCCACCATGGCAAGATACCTGGAGAAGGTTCGATTCTTGACCTCTTCATTGCTCTACTTCAGCATTAGTTATATCCCTCGAAGCGAAAACGCCAAGGCCGATGTCCTCTCTCGGCTGGCGACATCCGGCGACGGACAGACGAGGGACGCTTACATCGAGCACCTAGAGAGGCCCAGCATAGAAGACGGGGAGGAAGTCCTCCCGCTCGCTCAAGAACCTACATGGATGGACGCCTACGTCCGCTACCTCACCAGCGGCACCCTCCCCGAGGACCGCAACGAAGCCAGGCTGCTCAAGTAGAGGGCCTCCAAGTTCGTCCTCCTTGACGGGCGCCTGTACAGAAGGTCGTTCTCATACCTGTTACTCAGGTGCGTGGGCTCCGCCGACGCCGACTACATCCTCAGAGAGATCCATGAAGGCATCTGCGGGAACCACCTGGGGGGCAGATCCCTTGCCCAGAAAGCTCTCCGCCAGGGGTACTTCTGGCTCACTATGAAGGAGGACGCGGCCAAGTTAGTCCATAAGTGCGACGGCTGTCAGCGCCACGCGAACATCCAGCACCAGCCGTCTACTCCGCTGAGCCCACTCTCAGCCCCATGGCCCTTTGCTCAGTGGGGATGGACATCCTCGGGCCGTTCCCTCCGGCGTCAGGACAGCGAAAGTTCCTGCTGGTCGCCATCGACTACTTTACCAAGTGGGTCGAGGTTGAAGCACTGGCCAAAATCACTGAAAGCAAAGTGAAGGCTTTCTTCTGGAAGTCAATCATATGCCGTTTTGGCCTGCCACATACCCTTATCACAGACAACGGCCGCCAGTTCAACAACGTAACGTTCAAGACCTTCTGCGGCGAGTTAGGCATCCGCCACCGGTTAACCTCAGTGGGCCATCCCCAGACCAACGGAGAGGCCGAGGTCATGAACCGCACTATCCTTCGAGGGCTCCGCACCCGGCTCGACGGGGCCAGAGGCCGGTGGGTGGAGGAGCTCCCTAGCGTCATCTGGGCCTACCACAAGACTCCCAGGGCCCCAACGGGCGAAACCCCCTTAGCCTCTCCTTCGGATCTGAGGCCGTCATCCCCGTTGAAATCGGCCTGCCCAGCCCGCGCGTGGAGTCCTTCGACGAGGAGAATAACTCCACGTCACTGCGGGCTAACCTGGATTTCATAGATGAGGCACGCGATCGAGCAAGGCTACGCATGGCTACCTTCCACCAGCGGGCAGCCAAGTACTACAACGCCCGGGTTCGTCCCAAGGTCTTCCGCCGCGGCGACCTGGTCCTGAGAAAAGCCGAAGTTTCGAAGCCTGCGGAGGGGGGCAAGTTATCTCCCAACTGGGAGGGTCCTTACCGTGTCGTCGAATCACTCCCCTGGGGGCATGCAAACTAGAAGAACTTGATGGAAAACCCGTTCCACGTACCTGGAACGCGGACAATCTGCGACGATACTATCAATGATGTACTCCTCGAGCATGATCAATAAAAGAGGCCCTTTCTAACGTGGCAGTCTACCTCCTCTTGCAGCACGAACCAGGACCCACAAAGGAGCTCGCCGGCATCGCGGCCCACGGGACACCACTCGGCCCCGGCACGGAGGTGCCCCCGAGTTGGTTAAGACCCTAAAGGCTCCGTACCCGGTTGAGTCGCCTCTCAGGCGGCACACAAACCCCTGAGCATATCCAAAAGGAGCTCGCCGGCATCGCGGCCCACGGACACCACTCGGCCCCGGCACGGAGGTCCCCCGAGTTGGTTAAGACCCTAAAGGTTCCGTACCCGGTTGAGTCGCCTCTCAGGCGGCACACAAACCCCTGGGCAGGTTCAAAAGGAGCTCGCCGGCATTACGGCCCACGGGACACCACTCGGCCCCGGCACGGAGGTGCCCCCGAGTTGGTTAAGACCCTAAAGGCTCCGTACCCGGTTGAGTCGCCTCTCAGGCGGCACACAAACCCCTGAGCAGGTCCAAAAGGAGCTCGCCGGCATCGCGGCCCACGGGATACCGCTCGGCCCCGGCATGGAGGTGCCCCCGAGTTGGTTAAGACCCTAAAGGCTCCGTACCCGGTCGAGTCGCCTCTCAGGCGGCACAAACCCCTGAGCAGGTCCAAAAGGAGCTCGCCGGCATCGCGGCCCACGGGATACCACTCGGCCCCGGCACGGAGGTGCCCCCGAGTTGGTTAAGACCCTAAAGGCTCCATACCCGATTGAGTCGCCTCTCAGGTGGCACAAAAACCCCTGAGCAGGTCCAAAAGGAGCTCGCCGGCATCGCGGCCCACGGGACACCACTCGGTCCCGCACGGAGGTGCCCCCAAGTTGGTTAAGACCCTAAAGGCTCCGTACCGGTTGAGTCGCCTCTCAGGCGGCACACAAACCCCTGGGCAGGTCAAAAGGAGCTCGCCGGCATCACGGTCCATGGGACACCACTCGGTCCCGGCACGGAGGTGCCCCCGAGTTGGTTAAGACCCTAAAGGCTCCGTACCCGATTGAGTCGCCTCTCAGGCGGCACACAAACCCCTGGGCAGGTCCAAAAGGAGCTCGCCGGCATCGCGGCCCACGGGACACCACTCGGCCCCGGCACGGAGGTGCCCCCGAGTTGGTTAAGACCCTAAAGGCTCCGTACCGGTCGAGTCGCCTCTCAGCGGCACACAAACCCCTGGGTAGGTTCAAAAGGAGCTCGCCGGCATCGCGGCCCACGGGACACCACTCTGCCCCGGCACGGAGGTGCCCCCGAGTTGGTTAAGACCCTAAAGGCTCCGTACCCGGTCGAGTCGTCTCTCAGGCGGCACACAAACCCCTGAGCAGGTCCAAAAGAGCTCGCCGGCATCGCGGCCCTCGGGACACCACTCGGCCCCGGCACAGAGGTGCCCCCGAGTTGGTTAAGACCCTAAAGGCTCCGTACCCGATCGAGTCACCTCTCAGGCGGCACACAAACCCCTGGGCAAGTTCAAAAGGAGCTCGCCGGCATTGCGGCCCACGGATACCACTCGGCCCCGGCACGGAGGTGCCCCTGGGTTGGTTAAGACCCTAAAGGCTCTGTACCCGGTCGAGTCGCCTCTCAGGCGGCACACAAACTCCTGAGCAGGTCCAAAAGGAGCTCGCCGGCATTGCGGCCCACGGGACACCACTCGGCCCCGGCACGGAGGTGCCCCCGGATTGGTTAAGACCCTAAAGGCTCCGTACCCGGTCGAGTCGTCTCTCAGGCGGCACACAAACCCCTGAGCAGGTCCAAAAGGAGCTCGCCGGCATTGCGCCCCACGGGACACCACTCGGCCCCGGCACGGTGGTGCCCCGAGTCGGTTAAGACCCTAAAGGTTCCGTACCCGGTCGAGTCGCCTCTCAGGCGGCACACAAACCCCTGAGCATTTTAAAAAGGAGGTCACTATACTAAGGTTAGCAAAGCGCCCGCCGACCCTGGTGTTTCCAAATCTGCCGAATCGGCCGAGACCACCCCCGCGAGGCCCCGTCTCGGCTCCGCTTTCTCCAGAGACACGTCCTGAGGTCGCGACCAGATGCCAGTTAAGACTCAAGCGCAGGCCCGGCCGCGGCATTGTTAGAAAGCTTCGGGAATTCAGGGCAAGGAAACTAAGTGTTAGTCTGCAAAATTACGAGCACGAAAGCATGCTTTATTGCGAGCAGAGTGCCCCTCCCGAACATGACCCAAAACGGAAAAGGTAAAAAGGTCAAGACATTAGAAAGAACTCCGAAAAAATTGCCTCTCATTTAAAAGTGCGGGAGGAAGTACAAAATCGGCTCAAAGCCGGTTACATACAAACAAAAAAAACAATTTAGGGCTCGCCGGGGGCAGGTTTCGCGTCGCCTTGTTCCTCCGCTGGCTCTTCGTCGGCTCCCTCAGGTTGAATGCCTTCGAGCTCCGCCATGTCAACCTTAAGGACCGCGGAGACCTCAGCCTTGCAAACTTCGAAGCCTTTGAGGTAGGCGTTAAGGCAAGCCTCAACAACCTCCTTCTTGAACTCCTCCGAAGCCTTGAACTCGGCGACTGCTTGCCTCGCCCCGGCTTCCGCCTGCCGGACCTTGTCTTCGGCCTCCTGGGCCCGGGCGTAAGCCTCCCGAGCTCTGTCCTCGGCCTCCCGGGCTCTGTCCTCGGCCTCCCCGGCACGGGCGCTGGCCTCGTCGGCACAGGCCACCGCCCCGGCCTTCTCAGCAACAGCCTCCGCGGCGGCCATTTCGGCAGCAGTTGCCCTCTCCACAGCGGAGCGGACCTCCTTCGCTGCGGCCCTCCTCGCCTCCGCAACCGCCGTCTCCACTGCGGCCCCTTTCTCCTGTGCGGTCCGCAACCTCTCCAAGGCTAACTCCGCCGTGGCCTCGGCGGCGGATGCCCGGCTATGTGCGGCCTCGGCCCGGCTCTCCGCCTCTCTTAGCCGGCCGGCCATGTCTCTCTCCCGAGCCTCAGCTTCGCGATGGAGGCGGGCCAGGCTGTCGGCCTGCGCCGCGCTCTCCTTCTGATACCTGGCGGCCCTCGCCAAGGCCTTGCCCAAGGTCTCCGATGAATGGGCGAGGGCATCGCGGAGACCAATGGCAGCGTTGCCCATCTGCAACACAATGAGCATGTCAGCACCAATGAGAATAAGCGAAGGGTGGCGCAAAGAAGAACGCGGAGCATTCAGAGCAATACCTGGACAACGGAGACAGCGGCCATGTCAAGAAGGTCGGCATGGCTCATTCCTTGCATTGCCTCGGCGAACTCGTCAGTTCTGACCCCCGAGATAAGGCAATGGGCCTGCACAGCGTCCGACATAGATCCGATTGCGGGTACAAATCGCATGTTCCCCGGACCCTCGATCGATTGGCGGACCCGGTCCATGTGCGCTTGGCAAAGTGGGCCCCCCGCCTCGCCTCTCCGCGCTCCAGGCGCGGCCTGTGCCCCGTCGCGGGCTCCCTCTTCGATCGGCTCCCCCGCCCCGGCGGCTCGGGGAGCACCCTCCATCTCCAGCGCGACCCCGGCCCTGTCACGGGCTCTCTCTTCGGTTTGCTCCCTCGCCCCGGCAGCTCGGGGAGCACTCTCCACCTCCGGCATGGTCTCTGCCCCGTCGCGGGCTCTCTCACCAGCCTGCTCCCCCGCCCCGGCGGCTGGGGGAGCGCTCTCCACCTCCAGCCCGGCGGCGGCCGGGGATTCGGCGGCAGCATTCACCCGCTCCACCTCGGGCACAACGGCGGCAGCGGGGGCATCCTCTTCGTCTAAAACCACCACCGCCACCCGGGTGGCGACTGGGGCTTCTCCCTCGGCGATTCCGGCCACGGCAGGGCGCGTGGCTGCCCGCACCAACGGTTTCCTCTCGGCCGGTTCTCCCGCGGACACCGGCGCTGCAGGAGCCGCGGCCGGCACAGCCGGATCCCCTCTCCGGGACCTCTTCGACGGCCGGGACGACTCCCCGGCGGACTGCCTCTTCTGCTAGGCGGCGGCCTTGAGGTCGCTGGCGGAAATCCTCATAGCTGCACAAGGGGAGAAGCGGTCAATACCAATGGCGAAGTATATAAACCCGAAAGACAAGGCGAAGATATTCAAACGCCAAGCTCACCGGTCGCCGGAGCTAGCTCGGCTTCCACGAGATTCTCCTCGGACAAAAGCTCCATATAATTGGGGATCTGGCAGTTGGATAGTTGGGTGAACAGGTCCCTATCCCTATCCTCTATGGTGGGGTTGTCATTGGAGCTGGTGTCGGGCTCTCCCCAGGCAGTTCTCAGCCCCTCTATGTGGGCGAAAAGGAATCTAGGCTTCCAGCCCCTAATTTTGGAAGGAAGGCCCAAGGGAAAGGCCTTGCCCGGCCTGGCAGTAAAGGCCCACCAGGCCCCCTCGCCTTGGCGCCTAAGCTTGTAAAAGGCTCGAAACAGGGACAACCTAGGGCGGACTCCCTCAAAATGACACAAAACTACAAAAGCGCAAATAATCCTAATCGAATTAGGGGTCAACTGCGCGGGAACCAACCTATACCTATCCAATAGGTTGAGAAAGAAAGGGTGGAGAGGAAGGAGCAATCCGCACCGGAAGAACTCCTCGTACAGGGCAACCCGGCCAGGCTGGTTGTAGGTCACCCTATCTTCGGGTTCCGGTACAGACAGGCCAATAAAGCTGGGGACAAGGAATTTGGCCCTAATGGCCTCTACGTCCTCCGGGGTTACGGTCGAAGCTATTCCCGACGGGCCCGCGGGGTCAGAGCTCACCGCCGCGAAGGCACCGGACGACGAGATGATATCGGGACGGCCCTAATCGGGGGACCTGCTACCCTATATGGGTCTCGGATGACAACGCCCCCCGGCATCTAGGGCCTCTGGCCGCGGACCACAGGGGGCCGGCTCTCGTCACCCGACTGGGACGGGGAGGATTCCTCTACAGGTCTCTTACCCTCTCTAACGGCGTCACGGTCCATAGGAAAGGAAGGGCCGGAGACTAACCTGGGAAAGGGGAAGCGCAGGTAGCAGAAAAGCTTTCAGAGAAGAAGGCAGTAGACGAAGGAAGCAGAGACAGCGTAAAAATTTCCAACGAGCGCCTGGATGGCTTTTATAGCCCCGTTTCCTCATCAGCGCCCCGAGGCACGCCGCCCAGTTGGCTCTAAAAGGCGTGATCTCTGGCCAATTGCAAGCCATAAAAAACGGAACCACAATGATGGCCCTGTAGCCTTTTCCCATCCTCCAGTAAGCGCTCCCCCCAGAGCGTCCGGCGCCAATGTCGATCCCCCATAACTCATGATTGCGGAAGATTTTCGAAGCGACATCGCCTCGGGATAACGCGCCAACTCATCAGCCCATTAAAAATACACCCACCTTCTTGAATTTTCGCGCCCCTTTCGCCCAAAGATTCGCAGGCGCGCGATCCTTAGCGCTCAGGGCGGGGGGCATCTGATGTGGCTAGGTGTAGCCACATGGGCAATATCAAGGAATCCAACGCATTTGCGGCCCAACCCAGTCAGTCGGCCCCGGCACTTGCCGGCCCCGGCACTTGCCGGCCCGGCGCCTCCCGGCCCAGGCTTCCTCCCGGCCGGCCCAGGCGTCCTCCTTGCCGGCCCCGGCACTTGCCGGCCCCGGCGCCTCCCGGCCCAGACTTCCTCCCAGCCGGCCCAGGCATCCTCCTTGCCGGCCCCGGCGCCTCCCGGCCCAGGCTTCCTCCCAGCCGGCCCAGGCGTCCTTCTCGCCGGCCCCGGTGCCTCCCGGCCCAGGCTTCCTCCCAGCCGGCCCAGGCGTCCTTCTTGCCGGCCCCGGCGCCTCCCGGCCCAGGCTTCCTCCCAGCCGGCCCAGGCGTCCTTCTTGCCGGCCCCAGCACTTGCCGGCCCGGCGCCTCCCGGCCCAGGCTTCCTCCCAGCCGGCCCAGGCATCCTTCTTGCCGGCCCCGGCACTTGCCAGCCCGGTGCCTCCCGACCCAGGCTTCCTCCCGGCCGGCCCAGGCGTCCTCCTTGCCGGCCCCGGCACTTGCCGGCCCCGGCGCCTCCCGGCCCAGACTTCCTCCCAGCCGGCCCAGGCGTCCTCTTGCCGGCCCCGGCGCCTCCCGGCCCAGGCTTCCTCCCAGCCAGCCCAGGCGTCCTTCTCGCCGGCCCCGGCGCCTCCCGGCCCAGGCTTCCTCCCAGCCGGCCCAGGCGTCTTTCTTGCCGGCCCCGGCGCCTCTCGGCCCAGGCTTTCTCCCAGCCAGCCCAGGCATCCTTCTTGTCGGCCCCGGCGTCTCTCGGCCCAAGCGTCCTCCTCGCCGGCCCCGGCGCCTCCCGGCCCAGGCTTCCTCCCAGCCGGCCCAGGCGTCCTTCTTGCCGGCCCCGGCATCTCTCGGCCCAGGCGTCCTCCTCGCCGGCCCCGGCACCTCCCGGCCCAGGCTTCCTCCCAGCCGGCCCAGGCGTCCTTCTTGCGGCCCCGGCGTCTCTCGTCCACCCGGGCTCACCCCGGGTAGGCCAAGATCTCCCGATCTCCGTCAGGTCAGCCGCGGCCCGCCCCTCTCTGACGCGCCGCCTTTCTGACGCGCGCCGCTCAACAGCGCAGAGCCCCGCGATCCGCTAGCCACACTGACGATGGGACGTTACCCACCTACCCAGCGGCTGATGGGACATAGCCCACCAACCTCCGTTTTCTCCCTCTCCGATGGGACAGGACCCATCAACCAGCCCAAGCGCACGCAAGAACCCAGTAGACATTCTGACTTCACGAAAACCCACGTGCTGGCGTAAATGTCAACCCCTATAAAAGGGTAAGCCACCTGGAGAACAAGGTAACGCAAGTTCATACGCTTGAGACCCTAATACTCAAAGGAACACTCGTATCCTCTTGAGCTTTCTCCCTCTCTCAAGGCTCTCTCGAGCTCTTTCTTCAGCTGTGACCTCAACCACTAACTTGGGCGTCGGAGGGTCCTCACCGGAGCTTCCCTCCGGTCTCGGGACTTTTTGCAGGTCAACCACCTGGGCGAAGGACGATCGTATCAAGTTTCTTTCCGTTCTTCTTCTCCCGGCGTCCGAGTTTAGTGATTGGGCGTCATCAGATCCGACAACCTCGACGCTGTCATTTTGCAATTAATTGGGTCATCCAAACTCCAATTGAAATACTGCTGAACAGAATAAACTGCAAGGTTTTTAGGAAGGGCCAAGGTTTATGCAGTCCCAGATAACTCTAGTCCTATTATGTATGGCGTTGCTGATGCTTTGCTTGTAAACCAATTATACAAGGTGATTGTTTAGCTGAGCTAAGGTCATGCTTTCTTCTGTGAGCCAATCATGGTTAGGCCCAGGCCCCTGCTTGTTTCCTCGCTTGAGTGAGCTAGTATGAGCCACTTGACGAGCTAAGTCTATGATTTTCATGATTAATAGCTTGATTCATTTTGTAAGAGCTCATGCTAAAATGTGTTTAGTCTCACATCAGCTATGCGTTGAATGAATTTTAGATACTTATATAAAATCAAAAAATTCTAAATAAGGCTCTGGATTATTCCACACTAGATACCTTAAGGCCATTGTACTCTACTTGGCGCTGCATGCAACACCTATTTGCCAGACCTTTAGAACCATCAGGTGCTCTGTTTTGCCATACAAATTTCATCAGACACAATAAGAAGTCAAATATGATTTCATGGATCTTTTTTCCCCCTTCTAAGCATAATCATAGGAGCACTATTGATTGGAATTATCCGTTTAAAGGCTTGGAAAACACTTCCTAAGATTCAAGCACAAAATGTGGTGAAACTGCTGAAATATGGCAAACATCGACTCTTGCATTATTGTGCACTGACGCAACCTTCTATTCCACCACCAACCAAACAAGTTGAATACAGTCGTGTAAAGCAAAACCTCAATCATGTATTATGACTACCTCGTCTTTCTTTCTTTTTTTTTCTCCCCCTTCATTGAGTTTGACGATAGACGCCGCTTTTTTGTTGTTCAAGCCGTGTACCGGCCGTGCACATCATGCCCCAAAGTATTTCCCCACACGGCTTTATCCGTCGTAAATTCTTGCTTGGGGATTGGTTGTGCCTCGCTTTTGACCTCAAGGAGTCGGAGGCATAGAAATTTTGCTCCTCTCGGGAGCCCGTCAACACCTCACATCGGGAAGAATGATGCTAAGATTCCGGTTGGCCAAACGCTGTGTTTTAAAAGGAATAGAAATGAGAATGCCTGCCATGCAAGCCAAACAGAGTCAATTTTTCAAACCCGGGAGATAAGGGTGGGGTTGCTTTCAGGCCCAAGTGGGAAATTGGGATTGCTCATTGTAATGAGGAATCCAGTCAACTTACCGGGGGCAGAGGTTTGTTTGATCTCATTTTCTTCTGGGAAGGAAATGGAGAATGCTAACAGGAATAGGAAGGACTCTGTTTCGATGAGAACCATATTCTAATATCATACATCCGAGTTATATATGTGCAGTTATTTATTACGCATTGCTGGAATAATCCAAATGGAGGAGGATAAAGTAGATTGTTAGGTAAATTGAGATCATTCGTAAACCTTGTGCGCTGTAGGAGGGCCAAGGCTCAGCTGCAAGCAGCCCTCTTAAATCGTTTGAAAGAAACTTCAAGAGGTCATCGTATCAGTAGTACATAAATTTATTTAAAAATTTATCGAATTTATTTAATTAAATATATTTATATAAGTCGTCAAAATTTTGCCTTAACAAATCATTCAAATTGATGAAGCAAATGAAAAAAATGCCGGGATAATACTAGATGAAGCCGAGATATTAGTGATGAGAGATGAGAAATTGGTGAATGATATATATATATATATATATATATATATATATATATATATATATATATATATATATATATAATTTTTTATCTTTATATGACTTAGTATCATGGAAGTATATTTTCTGCATCCATTTAGGATTGTTCGTCAACTCATCATAATAACAATCCCAAGTATGGTTGGATTAATAAGTATTTTGTTCACACATTTTTTTATCACCCTTTTCAAGAGGCATGATGCCGTTACCGCATTGGGGGACATCATCCAGATTTACCGAGTTTCATCCCGATCATTGATAGATATGGCTTGGATTTGGCGCCTTCTCATTCATCCCAGGGTTCATCTTTTCTATGGAAGATTGCTCGGAATTGTCTTCCTACCTGCTCAGTTCTGTCTAGACATGGCCTGGGGATTCAGCCTACGTGTCCGATATGTGGTATTGAGGAGGAGTCGGTGGATCACGTCATCTTCACTTGTCTCAGAGCTCGGCATATTTGGGAGATCGCTAGCGACCGGCCTTGGGTTATTGTTTCATCTTCTCTTTCTTTATCTTTTCTTGACTTGATCAGGCAGAATGTTAGGAGAGGCAGCTGCAAGCAGGGCTCGACAAGGGCTTGCATTGCTTACCAAATCTGATTATCCCGGAACTGGATTGTCTTTACCCAGGAGCCTACTCCGTCATTCAGGGTAGTGCGGACTGCCTTGTCCTTATCTACAGAGTACTCGTCTCATCGTCTAGTTTGTAATTTTGATAGCCCCGGCCTCTGGGATTCCCATGCTGCCTCGGCAGCGCACCGGAGAACAGTCTTTATTTCTTGGGAACCCTCTCCTCCAGGGTTTGTCAAAATCAACTTTGATGGGAGTGTTTTGGGCAGATCAGCTGGATCAGGTTATGTTATTTGGGGTTCTAACGGAACTATGATTTCTGCTGGGAGATTTGGACACCTCGATTCCTCGATGCCGCTTGCGGAGCTTTATGCTGCTTGGGCTGGAGTTTCCTGTGCTATTCGCAGTCTTGGTGCCCATCGTATTATCCTTGAGGGTGATGCCCTCATGGTGATTCGGTGACTTCGTCAGGATCATTACGTGCAGCCGCCTATCAACCCTTTGATCTCTGATATTCGTTCTCTCCTACAGGAGTTCATTCATCTTCAGGGAGGCCAACTCAGTGGCTGACTGGATCGCCGCTAGAGTGGCTGACCATTCTGGATTTTGGTGCTGGAAGCCCGGTGACTGGTGTCCTCCTGGTCTGAACTTACTTTTGTATTCTGATAGTGGGATTGAGTCATCCTAGAGTGGTGTGATTCCCGTTTGTAACCACACAAAAAAAATCAATTAATGGTGGACGTATGGCGTAGCTATTTTGCACCTTACCTATAAAAGATAGCTAATTCAAGAAATTAAGTTCAAGATAAACAAAATTCAAGAACCATGCCTACTATAACAATAGTAATAATAAAATTTTCATCCTAAATTAGTTGCTATTAGCCACATAAATCTTTTTTTCTCCTGCTGATTTAAGTTATATTTTTTGTAAAATATAAAAATTTTAGTTTTTTTAAACTTTCTTATAAACGATTTTTGATTCATATTGACTTCCTTTTTCTTCTATAAATATTCAATCGCTTATTCTCAAAATCCTGTATGTAGAACGTTTTTTCCTCATCTTAAAATTACAGTATTAGGGTCATGAACTATTTAATTTAGTTTTATTAAAAATAAAGATAAATAATCATAATTACTCATTGAGACCTTTTTTTTTTCACAATGTTGTTAGAGTTTGTTTTGAGGGTCACAAACTCAAATGAACATATTTTTTATGTATATGGAGAACATGAGTCCTCATTTGTATATGGCACTATAAATTCCTTTTCTACATGTAATTTTAGTCTTTATAATAACTTAAGAGTAGTATTGAGATATTTAAAAGAGAGTTATATTAGGTGTAAACAGGTTAAGAAAATAATCATTGTAATATCCAAATTAATTTTTAATGGAATTTTTATCGACTTTGCCAATATGGATGGTGGTCTTAAATTATGTAAATTCTTTGTGTGTTATTAATTTTCTTCCTTGCTTTCTCTTTAGTCTTTATTCCTTCTCATTAATTCTTCTACTTCCAGCGCGTGCGCGACAAAAGTCATAATAATTTACCATGACATGCATGCGGTGCATGCACCAATATTAATGCACAGTGTTAGGTTCCATTTGACCTCCAATGCAGGAGGCCCACATAAAACAACACTGAAATGTGTAACAGATGCTGTGGGAATGTAGTTGTCACCAAGACATGCATGTAATCAATTATTTCTTGAAGAAATAGACCCATGAACCACCGACGTACGCATTCCTGTGATATTCTTGATCAACGAAATAAATGTGTTATGGTTTTACATCTAAATTGACTTAGTAGACAAGCCTCATAACCAAATTTAGTCCAACTCAAATATTCAGAATCAAGTAAAATATAGTTCCGAGTTCCTGCTGATGTGGTCAATAGATGAAGGGTAAGTCGTGATACGGTTGGCCAGCGGAGAATAGGTTGAAATTCTCGGCACAGGACCCTGAAGTCCTGGGCGGCATCCCGGTCCTGGGCGCCTCCAAGCTCTGGGCGGCTCCTGATCCTAGGTGGCCCCCAAGTCCTGAGCGGCTCCCAAGACCTAGGCGGCCCCCAGGCTCTGGGCGACCCCCTGGTCCTGGGTGGCCCCCAAGTCCTGGGCGGCCTCCCGGTCCTGGGCGCCCCCAAGCTCTGGGCGGCTCTTGGTCCTAGGTGGCCCTCAAGTCCTAAGCAACCTCCCGGTCCTGGGCGGCCCCCAGGTCCTGGGCGGCCTTCCGATCCTAGATGGCCCCCAAGTTCTGGGCGGCCTCCTGGTCCTGGGTGGCCCTCGAGCTCTAAGCAGCCTTCTGGTCCTAGGCGGCCCCCAAGTCCTGGGCGGCCTCCCAGGCTCTGGGCGGCCTCCTGGTCCTGGGCAGCCTCCTAGTCCAGGGTGGCCCCAGGCTCTGAGAAGCCCCCAAGTCCTGGGCGGCCTCCCAGTCCTTGGCGCCCCCAAGCTCTGGGCGGCTCCTGATCCTAGGTGGCCCCCAAGTCCTGAGCGGCGCCCAAGTCTTGGGCGGCCCCCAGGCTCTGGGCGACCCCCTAGTCCTGGGCGACCCCCTGGTCCTGGGCGGCCCCCAAGTCCTGGACGGCCTTCCGGTCCTGGGCACCCCCAAGCTCTGGGCGGCTCCTGGTCCTAGGTGGCCCCCAAGTCCTGAGCGGCCTCCCGGTCCTGGACGGCCCCCAGGTTCTGGGCGGCCTCCCGGTCCTAGACGGCCCCCAAGCTCTGGGCGGCCTCTCGGTCCTGGACGGCCCCCAAGTCCTAGGTGGCCTTCCGGTCCTGGGCGGCCCCCAGGCTCTGGGCGACCCCCTGGTCCTGGGCGGCCCCCAAGTCCTGGGCGGCCTCCCGATCATGGGCAGCCCCCAAGCTCTAGGCGGCCCCCTAATCCTGGACGGCCCCCAAGTCCTGGGTAGCCTCCCGGTCCTGAGCGCCCCCAAGCTCTCAAAGCTATTTTTGTATCAGAAGTACTTAACGCTACAAACTGTCGTGTCCGGAACAAAGCTCAAGAATTATCAAACATCATGGCGCTTTAAATGACTTGGATAAGACAAATGCCAGAACATCACCATTCATCGAAAAGCTCAAATAAAGGAGGTACTGAGCACCTGTTTTAGAGCCAGATAACTTTCCACTAACTCTGACATTCCCTTGGAAAAACCGAAACCCATCATGATGATTCTTAGCTTCCAAAGCAAGTTCCTTAATGCCTTTGGTGTTAATTAACAGTAAACGATCACGTGGCATGCTCTCGCAGTGGCTGATCATTAATCTTATACACTAATCTTATACATTAGTCTTATACATTAATCTTATTCGGAAAAGAAGGAGATATGACTCGATGCTGACGGCATGATGACAAAGGCAAGAGAGCGATATTTTTTCCAAAAATTCAAGGAGTATAAAAGGGGGGGATCCAGGGAGAAAGGGAGGATTTCTCCTTCTTCAACCAGAGATCCTTAACAAAGAAAATTTTTCTATCTTTCTGGTGATCCAGCATCAACACTTGCCAAATTAGATTTGGGTCTTGCCATATTTAAATTCAATAACTTTATGTTAGAAAGCAAAAAGGAAGGATTTTAGGCATCTGGCTTGGTGCAAATCGCATGCCTCATGTATGATGATTAATTGCGCAAGTACAGCCGCATGTGTTAAGGATGATTTTTTTGTGTGCATTATATGCGCAGTTTGCATGTGCATATGGTCAATCAACATGCACGGAACATGCCCTCTTACATGTTACTATCGCATGCAGTGTGAAAAGATTTTTTTAAAGTAAAATCCTACTTGCACCCAATTCCACCCCTTTTGAACAGTGATCCTGTTTTCATTCTGTAGGAATAACATGTCAACATGTTATTTTAAGTAATATAGTAAATTAAAAAAAAGAAATCTTAATACTTTCTCCTCCGATGAAACAAAGGGTTTCTTATATGCAAGCAGCCAAAACAAACCCATGCTTCGCGTGATGGTCATCACATATTGATTTGTAACTAATGCTATTCAAATATCAATGCTTTCTTTGAAGTTCGGTTCAATATCATCTAATTATTTGATTTACAAAAATGAAGCTCTGAAATACTAATTAGAATCATTAATTTTAATTTTACTATTTATTTAGATAAAATTAAAAATTAAAATCCAAATTCTCATATTGTCTTACTCAAATCCGCTCTTTTTTCTAATGTGTGATGACCTCTCTTATCACACCCTTAACCTGTGTTTGGATGAAGAGAAAACTAGAAAGGAAAGAAAATCAGAGAGAAAATTATCTTGTTTGAATGGAGAGAAAAGTATGAAGACAAGAAAATTAGAGAAAAAAATAAGAAAAAAAAATAATGGACCCCACCTAAAAGTTTTTTCTCCGAAGTTAAAGAGATTTAGGAGAGAAAACTCAATGGTATTCTTTCTTTTTTTTCCATTTCGATATTGACCCTTCCAAAGAAAAAACTGATGGATTTTTTAATCATTTGTAATAAGGGTATTATTATCATTGTAAATTATCAATTTTTCTTTCTTCTTTATTTTCCTTCCACTCATCCAAACAAAAGGAAAGAAAATGTTTTCTCTCCACTTTTCTCTTCTCTTCATTTTCTTTCATTCCTACTTTTCTCTCCATCTAAACAAAGTATTATTGTTGTCAACCACAAGCTTTTTCTCTATTAAAAAAATCTTATCAAATATATACTATAATTATACATGAAAAAAAATAAAATATAAAAAAATCATAAGAGATCTTCTCTTCTCTTCTCTTCTCTGACATTAGATTGATTTATTACCATCTTTTTTTTTTATTAATTCTTAAATTTATTTATTAATAAAATAAATATTGAATTGAGTACGTATATAGAAAATTTTTAACATAATCAAATCTTCAAGTTTTTTTTATTTTTTTATTTTAGAGCAAGAGAAAAATTGAAAAACTAAATAAGTAAAGGGAATAGTTGATTCTACTTTCCATTTAAATAAAATTCGGTTTTCTTAATTTCCAAGTTCAAACCGAAGAATTTAACACAAATCGTAAGATTCAAGCAACGAATGGAAGGGGGAAATAAATTAAGGTAGCATTGGCTTACTCTGATAGGTAACCAATGTCACCTTTTTTTTTTCTTAGGACTAAACATTCAACAAGATGACTTGTAAACGTTATCAAACGTTATCATTTGTTCAACCATCACCGGATGTCTGGATGCTCTCCACATCAAAATTCTGTGGGTGGTACGAAGTATCCGTGTGCATAGCGAGCATATATAATTGCATGCGTGTGGTTTCATAAGAGAGGGCTGAGATGGCGACGCCGGACATTTAAATCAAGAATAACCGAGTGCGGTTATCCACAATCTATGTGACGTGTCCCTCCTCGCAATACAGTAAACTTAGGTATTATGCAAAATTCAAATCTTCATCAGACTTAATTTGTTGCCTAGATTGAGCTAATTAGCTCCTCCCCCATACTATAATTATGCGTGTCTGTCTCATGCATGTCACATGCCAACTAAGTTCAAATGCATCCGAATAATTAATTAAGATTTTAACCTCTAGTCGTGCATCACATTCTGAAGATTAATGTCAAACTTATCCATTGTGCGCATCCATGTCATATATGGTCTAAAGGTGAATTGATTGATACCATCGATTCTTAATTTCTTTTTCCTTCCATAGGTCCACATATTCTTCTAATCATCTTTATTTTGCCATTCAAGCTAGCACTTGCTATTAGGCCACGTACAAGCAAGCATGCACGAAGTCAAATCTCATATATAATTGGTGACGTGATCGCTTCTGGAGCTGCTTCCATGCTAGATGTGGACAACCTCGAGGTCACACGTGGAGCTGATGACGCTTCTGCGTAATGTTTTTGGCCTAGGTTTAGACTATATATTCGGATCGAAGTTCCAAACCACGCTCATCAATCCGACCGAAAATATTCGTTTTAATTAGTCGCCAACGATGGATGCTAGATTCCATCATCAAGCTGGGCACAGCACCTGGGAATAACACAGTAATTAATTTTGAAGCTGTTTATGCCTTCGATCCATGCAAAACGAGCACCTAGTTTGGCCATAAGTAAAGGAAAAGTACTCCTTAATTGGATGGTTGCTTTCCCTTTCTTCCCACAGAAAATTAATTAAAAACCTTGAGAACTAAAAATCAAAATATATAGTTAATTAACGTCCAACCCTAAAAAACGCTCATTGAATGGAAGCATTGGCAGTACAGCTATACCATTGCATGGGCGCTAGAGTTATATAATTTCTTTAATTTGTATTATTAAATTTAAATTTTAAAAATATAAAGCTTTTTTTTAAAAAAATATAAATTTAATTCAAATAAAATGGAAAGATAAAAAAGGGAAATGATAAACAAAAAAATATATTATTTATTATATTTATTATATTTAAAATTATTATAATTATTAAAAATAAAAAATAAGATAAATCAAAATTGAAAAGGTCAAAAAGTCCGTACACCGTGGATAAGGACTACAATACCACTATATTAAGTGCAAAAAAATTTAGAAGAAGGTCAAATTTATTACATTAAAAGCTATTTAAACATGCCGTGTTAAGATCGAGAAAATAAAGCTCAGTTTTAATATATTATATTAGATCGATTGCTTGCTTTCTTGCCGTCCCATAGTACTCCATAAAAAGTCTAAAACTTTAATTCCAAATTAAAACAAGAGCTAATAAATTAACCCACGCGGCACAGATTCTAGGCTGAGAATGCCATCCATTAACTGTCCATATATCCATCACTCGAGATCAGACAATTTTGAGTCCACAAAGACACGATCAAATCTCTAATTCCGTTTCAAAACTAATTATCATGTTAATTACATTTCCTCAAGCTTCTCCTTATAATTCTTCCTGGTTAAAAGTAATTGAAAATAAAAACGAAAAACGTTCTTGACTTGAACCATTCCAAACTGGCATGTATGTAGCTATGGGTGGTATAAGCAAGGAAAAATAATTAAACGAATAAAATACAAAGTTGTCCTTTGGACCTCTTTGGATTTATACGCTATCGTTATCTCTCGAGGAACCCGGTCATCCGTAGAACGGCGTTCCTGAAATGGCGAAGATCCCGCCCCTTGAGCGTCCTGCCGATGCCGATGCACATCGACGACGCCATCTTGTCCGCTGTTCTTCGGGCCACGATGATGTGAGGTGGAATCCTCTCACTGCCCCCACAATCGTCGTCGTCTCCGTCCTCGCTGCTGCCGTCGGAGTCGACGTGGAAGGCGCAACGCGGCGGCCACGAACGGCTTGCGCCGAATCTGGCCTTCGGGATGCCTACCGGCCGAGCCGACTCCTTCCCCCCGGCCTGTCGCTGGGGGGATGATCGCTTCTTCTGGACCGCGTCGTCGTCGTCGTCGTGATCGCCGTCGGGCCACAAAACGTCGGCCTCTTGGAACTCTTCCATCGCCTTTGGCTGAGAGGCTTTGGCGGCCGGGGGTGCTCGAGGATGGGGGATTTATAGAGGTTTTGGTGGGGTGGGGAGCTCGAGTCGAGGGCCGGAGTCGTCGTGATCACACTTCCAACCATGGCGTCATCCCTCGTCCGGTGGGAAGTATGGATTTGGAGTGCGGGAAACGGCACCGTGGTAACGCCGCGTGGCCAGCAGCACTCAGGTTGGGCCCACCAGCTGGCCCCTGAGTGAGAGGATTCACGGTTCCTCTGTTTTATTTGTCAATGATTAAAGAATTGGCTGAAGAGGGGAATCGTTTCGGTGATTCCAAGATGCGAGAGCGAGCGCTTTCAACTCAATTGCTTGCTTCGGACGTGGACTTTTCTTTTTAATTAATGTTTTCGCGTGGGACAACCTGGCCCACTTTTCAATGCTTGGCAAGGTTCATGGTTCATGTTTGCGTGTTTTTTTTTTCGTAACGACGAGCTTTAAATGGCGTAATTGGGTCGTCAACAGTGGCAGAGTGAACCATGGCCTTTGGACGACGTTCTAGTTTCGAAATATTTGGTTCAACAAATTCTAATTGATGTTTTGAAAGAAAGAATAGGAAAAAAAAAAAAACCCTGAATACGAACTACATGGAACCATTTGTGGGTCAAAGCATATGACACCACCCATGGGGGCCATGAAGAGATTCTATATATATATTATTAAGATTAGATTAGGAAGAACTAATAATTAATCTCTGCGTTTCCTACCCTATCTCCATTGCTTTTCTTGATTAAACCAAACATGCAAATTATGTGGTTTCTTAATAAATATGTAAAGTAGTTATTTTTCAACAATTACCCCCAAACAAGACATAAGTTGAAGTGTCGTGGTTTAAGGAGGAGATGTGTGTGATTTTAAGAAGGCATTGGATTTTACAGCGAGCAAGTGGACCGTTCAACTCGGCGCCCCCCAGGGCCCCTGCGCCGGTTGCGATCCCTTCAGCCTTCTGACACCGCCCAAGGAATCTCGGACACACCGGTAGCGGTCTTTATTCTTTAACCCCCATCCCGTTAGGTGCCAACTGCCAAACTTTTTCGTGTTCCAAACTCTATGTATAAACTTCTCAAAGTCTCCTTAATTCCGTCCCCTAAGCAACACGTAGCCAGTGGCAATTAAACAAAACAAGCAACCACAGGGTGCCATGGTGTACGTATGCACGCACGCTTGTCCATGGCACAGGCACAGCTATCTATCTATACGGTAGCAAACGACCACACACTTGGACGCCTTCTACAGCAGCAAGAAGCCTATGATCCACCGGAACCTTTCCTGGTCCTCTCGAAGATCGAGATGGGGACTGAACTCGTATTCGGATAATCCAAATGCACGAGAGACGACCATTCGTTGAGGGAAAGACGGTTGATCACACGCTGGCCTTCTCAACCTTCTTATAAATGCTTGAGTTTTTTTTCTCTTCTACGGTGATAGGATAACAGAGGAGTCGTGCGAATGCCGGCAATGAAGCCGTACAGCTCAATACAAATTCGTGGGTCTCCATCCACCAATACCACACCATTTGTGAACTTGTTGGACAAGTCATTCTTGGTTTTTGTTTATGCTCAAACTTTTTCATTTAATTTCCTTTCGTTCTTCTTTTCATAGAAAATGACTTATCATAGAAAATGACTTATTCTGGTGTATACTACAAAACTTAGATAATGTTTGACACCCTAAAAGTTATCTATGGATAAGCATAGAGGATTGAGGGGATAAGCATCTTTTTAAAATTATAAATCTGCCATCAAAGAATAACTTTAGTTGTTTCTGGATTTCTTAGGGAATAAGTTCAGAGAATAACCCATGGTTAAACATGGGTTATCCCCTCTGGTTAAACTTTTTCAGATATATCTCTTCTAGTAATAGCTTTTGAGGATAAAAGTGATATCCCTTGGATATCCCCTTATCCTCTATTTCAAACACTCCAAGAGATCATTAGATGCGCGTTATTGTGCCGCAAGTCAATAGTCAAAACCGATGAATAACTAATCAACATAGAGAAAATTTATAGGAATTGATGTGGCTGATCACCTCCTCTGGGCGGCATCATAACGCCCTGCGCAATTCTCGGAATCAAATGATGTGATAACTCATTTTTGGGATGTTGGAACTCTCGCCCCGGCATCCGGCACCGACCTCTGGCTCCGGCCTTTGGCTTCAGCTCCAGCCTCTGGCTCCGGCACCGGTCTATGGCTCCGGCCTCCAGCGTCGGCTCCGGCATCCGGCACCAGCCTCTGGCTCCGGCATCTGGCACCAGCCTCTGGCTCCGGCCTCCAGCGTCGGCTCCGGTATCCGGCACCGGCCTCTGGCTCCGGCCTTCAGCTCCAGCTCCGGCCTCTGGCTTTAGCTCCGGCCTCTAGCTTTAGCTCCAGCCTCTGGCTCCGGCACCGACCTGTGGCTCCGGCCTCCATCGTCGGCTCCGGCATCCGGCACCGGCCTCTGGCTCCGACACCGACCTATGGCTCCGGCCTCCAGCATCGGCTCCGGCATCCGGCACCGGCCTCTGGCTCCGGCCTTCAGCTCCAGCTCTGACCTCTGGCTCCGGCCTTTAGCTCCAGCTCCGGCCTCTGGCTCCGGCCTCCAGCGTCGGCTCCGGCATCCGGCTCTAGCATCCGGCTCCGGCCTCCAGCTCCAGCCTTCAGCTCCAGCCTCTGGCTTCGGCATCGGCCTGTGGCTCCGGCCTCCAGCATCAGCTCCGGCATCCGGCTCTGGCCTCCAGCTCCGGCCTTTGGCTCCAGCCTCTAGCGTCGGCTCTGGCATCTGGCTCCGGCCTCCGGCTCCGACATCCAGCTCCGGCCTCCAGCATCGGCTCCGGCATCCAGCTCTGACCTCCAGCTCCAGCCTCTGGCTCCGGCCCCAGCCTCCAGCTCCGGCCTTCGGCTTCGGTATCTGGCTCCGGCCTCCGGCTTCGACTCCGACTTTAACTTGATGCCTTATTTTCCTAAGTACACTAAAGCCCACCTCAGGTATCGGACCCCGAGATTCGAGACATCCATTACCACGTATCTCGCTCACCGAAATCATGGGCAAATACTAGCACGCCCCGCATTTGCCGACATACACGGCGTCCATTCCGCAACGGCTCACCCACCTGCCGTTCGGGGAAGCTCATCCTAACAAGGAAGATTCGACGGTTCTAACGGAACGAGAAAAAAGGAACCCCCTAGACAGGTATAAAAAGAGGACCCCGAGCTCAGGGCGGGGGATCCTCTCTTCTTCTCTCAAAAAGAAAAGACCCACATACAACACATTCCTGTTCTTCAAGCTCACTGACTTGAGCGTCGGAGGGTCCTCGCCAGAACCACCGGCCCGGAAACTTCTTGTAGGTTTTTGAAGGAAGAAGGCGACCTTTCCACCTCCTTGGAGGCCCCCGAAGATCTCAGCATGCCCAGCGCTCATCACAAGTGACTTGGCAGCATCAGATTGGCACGCCAGGTAGGGGCCATGCACGCAGGAGGCGAAAATTCTCCCTGTGATCCCACTACTTCTACAAGGAAGACGATGGTAACAACGCAAGCTCAGGAAGCCTCCATCAGCCATGCCGCGGATCGCCTTCCATAGGCTGAGCAATCGGAGGCCAACCTCCGTGTTCTACCCCCTGCACAGATGAACCAGTCTCATCGGCTTGATGTTCTAGCTCATCAGGTACAAGACCTGATGACGGTGGTGCGGGGATTGCAGGAACACTGCTTTGCCGTCGCGCCTCAGCCCCCTCCACCTCACGAAGGGGGGCATGGAGCAAATCAATCTCATCGAGGCGGGACTCCACCTGAGGCCTCCCACCACTCATCCCCTGAACCTCGTCGCCGAGAGGCTTCAAAGCAACGGCGGTCTCTCTCCCACTATTCTGATCGTTCTCATCGGTGGCCGAGCGAGAAGGAGCCAAGACGGGTGTACTCCCTGCATCGGTGGTCTTTCCCTGCTTCATCTTCTAACTCCTCTAAAGATGACACCAACAGGAGGACCACTCGTTTGGCCGAACAGCGGCTTGATGAGTATCATCAATGGTTGGAGGAGCTTAGTCGCCGGATCACCAACCCTCATGGGACGGACTACGATCACCGTCCCCCGCTCTCCCGCCGCATCATGGAGGAGCCGGTTCCGCCCCAGTTCCGTCTCCCCCAGTTGGACCCATATGATGGCACGACAGACCCTTTGGACCACCTGGAGAGCTACAAGGTTCTCATGCAAATCCAGGGAGCGATGGACTCCCTCCTGTGTATCGCCTTTCCTGCCATGCTTCGTAAGGCGGCACGTGCATGGTATTCTCGTCTGCCACCGCACAACATCAATTCCTTCTGACAGCTCGAGCGATCTTTCCTGGCCCACTTCGATGCATGCCGGAAGATCCTACGAGTGGCTGATAGCTTATTCGCTATCCAACAAAGGAGTGGCAAAACCCTGAAGGACTTCGTTGCTCGGTTCAAGGAGGCGGCGCTGGAGGTGTATAATTTGGATGATTCTGTAGCCACTTTGGCACTAAAGCGAGGACTTCGTCCTTCTAGATTCGCCTACTCCTTGGATAAGAAGCCTCCTGGCTCCTACGCCGAGCTTCTAAGCCGGGCGCAGAAATACATTCGCACCGACGAAGCGGACTCTTCTAGGAGGGAGGCTAATAAGAGTTCCAGCAAAAAATCGGCATCCACGGAGCCTGCTGGATCACGGTCTTGAAAGCCTGAGCCTCCTCATCGCTTAGACCACCGGCCTCAGACGCTTGTTTCCATGGAGCAGTTCACCCCTCTCCTGGCTCCGATATCTCATATTCTACTAGAAATCGAGGGGGAACCCTACTTTCGATGTCCACCTCCAATGAAGTCAGGGACCTCCCGCAGCAAAGAACTTTACTGCCGGTTCCACCGAGACTACGGTCATGGCACTGAGGACTGCCGCCATTTGAAGAAGGCCATTGAAGAGCTTGTCCAGCATGGTCACCTGGGCAAGTTTGTTTGAAGAGGAAACCATCCTGCTTCGAGCTCATCAGCACCTCCTGCGCTTCAGACCGGTGTCGACAATGCCCCTATGGAAAAGACAATCGCCATGATTTCCCGGGGGGCAGACAGCAGCTCGAAAAGACAGTGAGAAGGGATAGATTCTTTAATTCCTTTCTTTAGGAAGGACTTAGATGGGGTGGTTAATAAGCATGACAACGGCGTTGTCGTGTCCATGACCATAGCCAAACATCGTGTAAAAAGAATTTTAGTGGATAGTGCAAGTTCTGTGGATGTTTTGAGCTACGAGGCTGTTGGCCCAGATGGCAACCCAAGAGGGGGGGGTGAATTGGGTTCTTAAAATTTAAGACTTTTTAACTTTAATTGATTAGTTAGCAAGATGTGCAAGTGAGATTAACTAATAAGCAATGAACAAGCAGTTAATAAAGAGAGATAGAGATAGAGAAAATAAGGCACGGCAAACACAAGATAATTTTATAGTGGTTCGGCGCAACCAGCACCTACGTCCACTCCCAAGATTCACTTGGGTCCACACTATAATCTCTCTAGATTACAGCCGAGTTGTTTTCCAAGCTCACAACTCAAACTTGTTGTTTTACCGGGTGCACAACGAACCCAGCTGGTTTTAACTCGGGCTTACCAGCACAAAACCCTACACGTTGTTTTTCTAGGGCTCACAACTAACCCAACACAAGCACTCCGGCTTGTAACGAGGTATACCAACCTCCACTAATTCAATCCACTGATTGAATCAGCAAACAAATAATAATGATAGTGTTTGAACAATAAGTGCTCCCCTTGAGCAGATATACAAATTAAGTACAAATATTAAAAGGTTAGAAAAGCCTGATTGTATTTGCAGATGGTAGATGCTTGGGCTTTCTTCCTTCTTCTCTTCAACTCCTCTTGAAGTGTTGAATCACGCCTCAGCTAGATTCTTGACCGTTGAAGCTTTGGAGTTGAGATGAAGCTTTTTCCTCTTTTGAAAATCCGCAGATTTGACCTTTGAAATGCACTTGGATTTTCTTCTGGCTTTTGTGGAATGATGAGAAGGAGTAGACGAATCTTTCACTTGGATTTCACTCCTTTTGAATCACTCTTCTTTGAGCTAAATGATTTTTTCAATATGCTCTGTTTTTCCCTCTTTTCAAATGATATTCTTTTCTCTCTTTTTGATTTTCTCTGGGTTTTTTTGATTTGAAAAGAACTCCTCTATTTATAGAATCTGCAAAAATATATCCGTTAGAGACAAGGAAAAATAGCCGTTATTCAAAAATCTTACCGTTGGGGCTGATGTGTCATCGTTAAAAATCGCGCCCAGAATTCGTGGAGTCGACTCGAGCGGGAGTCGGCTCGAAGTCGATTACCAAAATAGAAACATTTTAAATTGAGGGGTCGACTCGCGAAAACATAAGTGTCGGCTCCTGAAAGTCGGGAGTCGACTCGAGAAAATGGGAGTCGACTCGAGAAGTGCTCAAAAATCTTTCTGGTGTCTGAGCGGAGTCGGCTCGCACAGTCAGGAGTCGGCTCGCAATCAGGGGTCGACTCTTGAAAACCAAGGTCGACTCGGAAACTCAACAATTGGGGAGTCGACTCGGAAACCCTTGAGTCGGCTCGGGACGATACAAAAATCAGAAAAATGTTCTGATTGACTTTAAAATCGTCCCAATTAATTTAAAATATAAATTTGACTTGAATACAATAAATATGACATTAAGCATGATTCAAGACATGTTTCAAGAATTCATGATTAAAATATATTATGTAAAATTTCTTTTGAATTAAAATAGACTTGAAACTTCTTTCAAATTGATTCAAAATCAAATTAAACCATTTAGTTCATTTTTCAATTTGAATAAGCTCAAATTTTTGATAATAAACTCATTGTTTTCTTTAAAATACTCATGGCTTTTGGAAATCATCAAAATCAATAAAGTTGGGGCAATTATGTTTCAATAATTTCTCAACAATCTCCCCCTTTTTGATGATGACAAAAACATTGAGTATATGCATTATAACATTGAAAGATTTATGATCCAAAATCACTTTTGTGTTCATGGAAAGGCTCCCCCTCAATGAGGTAGCTCCCCCTATGAACCTTAATTTATAAAATTTAAATTTAAAAACTTAAGCCAAATAACCTTTTTCTTATTTAATTCTCTCCCCCTTATTTAATTAGGGCAATTAAAAAGATGATGCAATATACGATTAATTCATATAAATCTCTCCCCCTTTTTTGTAATCAACAAAAAGGTTGAAATGCATCAGAGCATCAACAATTCATTCGAATTCATTCAGCATTTAAGTTATCAATTGAGTATTGAGATATTCAAAATTATATCAAATTAAACATAGCATTCAAAGAAATTCAAGTACTCATAAGAAATGAACATAATTCTCATTACTTTAAAAGTACATCAAATTACATCAAAATGTTTATGGAATCAAATTTAAAAACTTAGATTCATCAAAGTTCAAAACATTCATTTCCTTACAAAAGGTCTAGAGATACAACTAAGATAAGTTCTTCATTTGACAGCTTATCAAATTTAAGTGTCCAATCATCTCCATGCTTTTGAGATTTGAATCATTCATGGTTACTTGAATTTGATCAACTGCTGCATCAATATCTCTTCTTAACTGATTGGTTCTATCAAGATATACATTGGATCCATCAGCTATCCTTAAGTCTTCAAAGATATTCTTAAGCTCACTTAAGGAATCCACATGAGTACCAATAGAGAATGAAAATAAGTCAATCTTGAAATGATATTTTCCTTTAATTCAATTCTTCTCTTAATTCAATTTCATCTTTCTTTGATTATCAAACTCAGCAAAATAGATCTAAGTTGACATAACTGATCTGAAAACTACAGAAGAAGATGAAGCCTGAGGTGGAGGAGAATAAAGCATGCTAGGTCCTGCCTCAGAGGTCAGCAACAGAAGGCTCGACCTCAGCTCCAATGTCTCAACTCTGTCCTCAGCTCTAACTCATCTTGTTTTCTTTCCAATTCCATTTTCTTGAAGCCCATGCGATGAATAGTGGCCAAGTATAATATCAGTATGTCTTAAATTCTTCTTGGCTCACTATCACTAAAAACAATCCCTTGGCTTCTGAATAACTGAGTCAAGATCATGCCATAGGGAAGACAGATTTCCTCTTACTTCCACAATCTGCTATATACCATAAAATCATGATGGGTAAGTTGATTGGCTTCCCTGAAACTACAGCATCCATGACAAAATATCCCTCTCAGATACATAGTCAAACCGGCCTGTCTTGGGAATAGAATCCTGCTGCAAATATTGTGTAGCAATCTTAAGTCCAATGGCAGCTGACTGGCAAAAACTTCTTCAAATCCCTCAAAGTTTCTATTCAATAATCTGGTGAGAGCAGGAGACCTATCCTCTGGTTCAAAGGTGGAGGGTCCAGATAGGGTAAGTCCAATAGCTAGAAAGAATGAGGCAGAGACATTCAAACCCTCCTCTGACAGTACTACCAATCCATTGTCTCCTCTAGACAAATTTCTGTAAAATTCTTTACCAAGCAGGGTAGGTAGGACAGTCAAGGGAACAATTTTCTCAAACCCATTTCTCTCAACTGTGCCTACAAGTAATCCCTCATTCTCAAACAATTCGAAATCAAACTTCCTTCCTGTGGTAATGATCCTACTTGCAAGGTCTACCTGAGGAGTAGAGCAGTGGAGCAGGTGATCATCCGAAGAAGAAGTCCGGAGTCGGCTCGCGGACGGGTCGACGCACGGTCTTCTTCCTCTTCATCCCGGCACGGCTACTGCCACGGGTTTTGGGGCCATTGATTCTTGGAATGATTGTTCAAGGTTTTTGGAAGATTTTGGAAAGTTTGAAGGTTTTGGAGGGTTTTGAGAAGATTTGGAAGATTAGAATGAACGTCGGGTCGACTCGTGCCCTAAATAATCGACTGGGACCACGTCGAGTCGACTCGCGCAAAGTGTGGAGTCGGCTCAAGTCACAGAGCACGGACACGATCTCGAGTCGACTCGCTCAGAGAGGGGTCGACTCCTGAGTTTCAGCAGAAACTCGAGTCGACTCCGAAACTCTCGAGTCGGCTCCGAGACCATTTCAGAAAAAAATAAAATTTTTGAATGTGAAATCCGGATTTGATCTTTGAGTATGATTAAAAATCATGGACTTTGAGAGATCAAATTGATATGAGTTCTAGATAAATTTCCTTAAGATTTTGAGAATTTGAAAGAATTCTAGATATATTTCCTTAGAGGTTTCAAAATTTATTCAAAAGGATTACAAATTCCTAATTCTCCTCTAAGATAACAAAATCTTTCTTCATTTAAAGGTTTAGTGAATATGTCAGCTAATTGTTCTTCAGTGTTTACATAATCTAAACAAATTTCATCATTAGCTACATGTTCCCTTATAAAATGATATCTAATTTCTATGTGTTTTGTTCTTGAGTGTTGAATTGGATTTTTAGTTAAGTTGATTGCGCTAGTGTTATCACATCTTATGGGTGTTTTATTAAGTGTGATACCATAGTCTTCAAGTTGTCGCTTAATCCATAGGATTTGCGCACAGCAACTTCCAGCTGCTACATATTCAGCTTCAGTAGTTGATAATGCAACTGAATTTTGCTTTTTGCTAAACCATGTGATTAAGTTACTACCTAAGAATTGGCATGCACCACTTGTGCTTTTTCTATCTAATTTACATCCAGCATAATCAGAATCTGAATATGCAATTAGGTTTAATGTGGAGTCTCTAGAATACCATAAACCTACATTTTTAGTTCCATTTAGATATCTTAAAATTCTTTTAACAGCTATTAAATGTGATTCTTTAGGTTCAGATTGAAATCTAGCACATAAACATACTGAAAACATATATCTGGTCTACTTGCTGTTAAATAAAGAAGGGATCCGATTATACCTCGATAATACTTTTGATCAACCTTTTTACCTTCTTCATCTTTGTCCAGCTTGCATGAAGGACTCATTGGAGTTCCGAGGGGTTTCATTGTTTCCATACCAAACTTTTTGAGTAGTTCTCTTGTGTATTTGGTTTGGTTGATAAAGATTCCCTCTTTGCTTTGTTTGATCTGGAGTCCAAGGAAGAAGTTGAGTTCTCCCATCATGCTCATCTCGAATTCTCCCTGCATCAACTTTGCAAATTCTTGACAAAGAGATCGTTAGTAGCACCAAAAATAATGTCATCTACGTATATTGTACTACAAGTAAATCTTTACTTTTTCTTTTCAAAAACAAAGTTTTATCAACATTTCCTCTTGTAAAATCATTTTCTATTAAGAATTTACTTAACCTATCATACCAAGCTCTAGGTGCTTGTTTCAAACCATATAAAGCTTTGTGCAATTTAAAAACGTGATTTGAAAACTCGTGATCTTCAAAACCTGGTGGTTGTTCTACATAAACTTCTTCATTAATAAATCCATTTAAAAATGCGCTTTTTACATCCATTTGAAATAAGTTAATGTTCATATGACATGCAAATGCAAGTAATAGCCTAATGGCTTCTAATCTAGCTACAGGTGCAAAGGTTTCATCAAAATCAATACCTTCTTCTTGATTATATCCTTTAGCAACCAATCTAGCTTTGTTTCTAATTACAATGCCATTTTCATCTAGTTTATTTCTATAAATCCATTTTGATCCTATTACTGAATGGTTTTTAGGTCTTTCAACTAAAGTCCAAACATTATTTCTTGTAAATTGATTTAGTTCTTCTTGCATAGCTAACATCCAATTATTATCTTTTTCAGCTTCTTCTATAGTTTTAGGTTCAATTTGTGATACAAATGCAAGATGATTACTAATATTTCTCATGTATGATCTAGTCCTTATTCCTTGAGATGGATCGCCTATAATCAATTCCTTAGGATGACTATGAGCATATCTCCAGTCTCTTGGAAGATCTACATCATTATGATCAATATTGACATCATCGTCCTTATGTGAATCATCATCTTTAGCTTCTTGTTCATGATCAGAAGATACTTCAATATTAAGTTTTTCAAGATCTTTTTCAATTATGTTTGTATCTTCCTCATCATCAATCTTTTCAGATCCAGTTGCTAAAGATTCATCAAAAACTACATGAATGGATTCTTCAACTACTAAGGTTTTCTTGTTAAAGATTCTATATGCCTTACTAGTTGTTGAATAACCTAGAAAAATTCCTTCATCAGATTTAGCATCAAATTTTCCTAAGTTGTTTTTACCATTATTATGAATGAAACATTTACATCCAAATGCATGAAAGTATTTTATATTTGGTTTTCTTTCATTCCATAATTCATAAGGTGTTTTCTTTAATATTGGTCTTATTAAAGCTCTGTTTAAGATGTAACATGCTGTGTTAATTGCTTCCGCCCAAAAATACTTTGGTAAGTTGCTTTCACATAGCATGGTACGGGCCATGTCTTCTAGAGTCCTATTTTTCTTTCAACTACACCATTTTGTTGTGGAGTCCTAGGGGCTGAAAAATTATGATTAATTCCATTTTCAGTGCAGAAATTTTCAAATAAGTGATTTTCAAATTCTGTTCCATGATCACTTCTTAGAGATACTATAGTAGTGTTTTTCTCATTTGTGACTTTCTTGAAAAATTTCAGGAACATCGAGAAAGTCTCATCTTTGTGAGCTAAAAACATTACCCAAGTATATCTAGAATAATCATCTACAATCACTAGACCATATTTCTTTCCTCCTAGACTTGTGGTTCTAGTTGGTCCGAAAAGATCCATGTGAAGTAGCTCTAGTCCCCTAGAAGTTGAAACAATGTTTTTAGATTTAAAGAACTTCTAGTTTGTTTTCCAAATTGACATGCATCACATATTTTATTATTTTCAAAATCTAATTTAGGTAATCCTTTAACTAAATCCATTTTAATTAGTTTTGAAATAAGGTGTGTGCTTGCATGACCTAATCTACGATGCCACAACCAACTAATTTCATTTATGTTAGCATTGTCAGCAATTAAGCAATGATCACTCAAAGATAGTTTTTCTAAGTCAACTAAGTAAACATTGCCATGTCTATAACCAGTAAATACAATGCTATCATCAATAGAATTAGTTACAGTGCATATAGAAGATTTAAATGAAACATTAAAATTTTTATCACATAATTGACTTATGCTAATTAGATTATGCTTCAAACCATTAACATAAAGTACATTATCAATAACTATAGATGGAGTTATGCGAACTTTACCAAGGCCCATAATTTGACCTTTACCGTTGTCGCCAAACGTCACAACTCCACCTTTCTTTTCTTCAGGGTGATGAATTCATCTTTGTCACCCGTCATATGTCTTGAGCAGCCACTATCAAGGTACCACTTTTTCTTTGATCTTTTGGCTACAAGACATTCCTGCAATATCATCAAACTTTATGCTTAGGTACCCAAGCTTTCTTGGGTCCTTCATGGTTAGCAGCAATAAAAATTGTTCCTTTCGGAACCCATATTTTCTTAGCTTTAATATTTAACTTGTTGTTGTTTAACGTTTTGCATTCAAAGGATTTGTGACCTTTTTCATTACATTTAAAACAAGTTATATTACTTTGGTTGGCTTTTACAAAAATATTCTTTAGAGATTTCTGTTTTCTTAATGTGTTATATCCTAAACCAGCTTTGTCAAAAACAGCTTTTTGACTATCTAGGATCATGTTAAGTTTAGTTGAACTTAAGGTGAATTTCTCAACAATGTCTTTATATTTTTTAACATCTTTCTTAAGAGAGTCAATTTCTTTAGCTTGCTGTTCTTTATCTAAAGCTAAAGTTTCTATTTGATCTTTTAAATCTTTAGTTGAGTTTTTAGTTTCAGATTTTAATAAATCTTTTTCTTGATTAAGATTATCTCTTTCTTTCCTAAGTTCTTCTTTTTCATTAGTTAAGTTCTTAACTTCTAAAGCTAATTCATTTTTACTTTTAGCTAAACTAATATTGTCATTTTTCAAAAACTTATACTTTTTCTTTAAGGATTTAAAATCAATCATAAGTTCATTGAAAGCCTCAAACATTTCATCAAATGTAAAATCATCATTTGAGTTTTCAGAACTTACCTCATTGTCGTTGTCGTCGTCGTTGGCCATGAAGCAAATATTGGCAACTTCCTTTTGCTCATCTTCTTCGACGAGGAAGATTCTTCAGACCATGTTGCCATATATGCTTTCTTCTTTTTCTTGTAGGCCTTTTTCAGCAAAGGACAATCATACTTAAAGTGCCCTGGTTTTTTACACTCATAACATACTAAGGGCTCTTTTTCTTTTTCTTTCTCCTTGTCCTTTTTCTTATCCTTTTCTCCTTCAAATCTTGCTCCAAATTTCTTTTTATGGAAGGGCCTTTTTCTCATAAATCTTCTGAACTTTTTGGCCAAGAGAGCAGTTTCCTCATCATCTTCATCATTCTTTCACTGCTGCTCTCTTCCATTTCTGCAGTCTTGAGGGCAAAATTTTTCTTCTTTTTGTTTCCTCCTCAACATGCTGCTTCATTGTTAACTCGTGGGTCATTAAGGATCCTAGAAGCTCCTCTAAAGGTAGTGCATTGAGGTCCTTTGCTTCTTGGATGCAGTGACTTTTGCTTCCCACGATCTTGGTAGTGACCTAAGAATTTTACGCACAAGATCAGCATTAGTATAAACTTCTACCAAGACTTTTCAAACCATTCACAATATCAGTAAATCTAGTGAACATGCATGTGATGGTTTCAGTTTGTTCCATTGTAAACAATTCATATTTGTGAACCAAAATATTTATCTTTGATTCTTTTACTTGGTTTGTTCCTTCATGAGTAATTTCCAACCTATCCCAAATTTCTTTTGCGGAATTACAAGTTGAGATTCGGTTGAATTCATTTGAATCTAAGGAACAATATAAGATATTAATGGCTTTAGCATTTAGTTGTGCCATTCTCCTATCATTATCATTCCAATCCCTTTCGGGTTTAGGAACAATAGTGCCATCAATAAGGTGTGTGGGTGTACTAGGTCCATTAATATAACACCCCAAAGCTCATAATCAGAAGCTTGAATGAATATCCTCATTCTAGCTTTCCAATAAGAATAGTTTGAGCCATTAAAAAGTGGAGGTCTATTCGTAGAATGACCTTCAGCAAAACTTGAACCAATTTGTGTTGCCATATGGATCTTTAGCCCTTGATCGTGAGATCAAATTCTAAATGAGCACTTGCTCTGATACCAATTGTTGGCCCAGATGGCAACCCAAGAGGGGGGGGTGAATTGGGTTCTTAAAAATTTAAGACTTTTTAACTTTAATTGATTAGTTAGCAAGATGTGCAAGTGAGATTAACTAATAAGCAATGAACAAGCAGTTAATAAAGAGAGATAGAGATAGAGAAAATAATGCACGGCAAACACAAGAAATTTTATAGTGGTTCGGCGCAACCAGCACCTACGTCCACTCCCAAGATTCACTTGGGTCCACACTATAATCTCTCTAGATTACAGCCGAGTTGTTTTCCAAGCTCACAACTCAAACTTGTTGTTTTACCGGGTGCACAACGAACCCAGCTGGTTTTAACTCGGGCTTACCAGCACAAAACCCTACACGTTGTTTTTCTAGGGCTCACAACTAACCCAACACAAGCACTCGGCTTGTAACGAGGTATACCAACCTCCACTAATTCAATCCACTGATTGAATCAGCAAACAAAATAATGATAGTGTTTGAACAATAATGTGCTCCCCTTGAGCAGATATACAAATTAAGTACAAAATATTAAAAGGTTAGAAAAGCCTGATTGTATTTGCAGATGGTAGATGCTTGGGCTTTCTTCCTTCTTCTCTTCAACTCCTCTTGAAGTGTTGAATCATGCCTCAGCTAGATTCTTGACCGTTGAAGCTTTGGAGTTGAGATGAAGCTTTTTCCTCTTTTGAAAATCCGCAGATTTGACCTTTGAAATGCACTTGGATTTTCTTCTGGCTTTTGTGGAATGATGAGAAGGAGTAGACGAAACTTTCACTTGGATTTCACTCCTTTTGAAACACTCTTCTTTGAGCTAAATGATTTTTCCATATGCTCTGTTTTTCCCTCTTTTCAAATGATTTTCTTTTCTCTCTTTTTGATTTTCTCTGGGTTTTTTGATTTGAAAAGAACTCCTCTATTTATAGAATCTGCAAAAATATATCCGTTAGAGACAGGAAAAATAGCCGTTATTCAAAAATCTTACCGTTGGGGCTGATGTGTCATCGTTAAAAATCGCGCCCAGAATTCGTGGAGTCGGCTCGAGCTTTGTGGGAGTCGGCTCGAGTCCATTCCAGAAATAGAAACATTTTAAGTATTGAGGGGTCGACTCGCGAAAAATAAGTGTCGGCTCCTGAAAGTCGGGAGTCGACTCGAGAAACATGGGGAGTCGACTCGAGAAGTGCTCAAAAATGAGACTTTTTGGTGTCTGAGTCGAGTCGGCTCGCACAGTCTTGAGTCGGCTCGCGAAGGTTTCAGGGGTCGACTCTTGAAAACTCAAGTGTCGACTTAGGACAACAATGAAACTCAGACAATTGGGGAGTCGACTCGGGAACCCTTGAGTCGGCTCGGGAGCGATACAAAAATCAGAAAAATGTTCTGATTGACTTTAAAGCTCGTCCCAATTATATTAAAATAATTTTAAATGATATTTTGACTTGAACACAATAAATATGTCATTAAGCATGAATTCAAGACATGTTTCAAGAAATCATGGATTAAAATATATTATGTAAGAATTTCTTTTCGAGATCTCAAAATAGAGTTAGAAAACTTCTCTTCAAATTGATTCAAAATCAGTGAATTAAACCATTTAGAGTCCATTGATTTCTTTTTGAATAAGCTCAAGATTTTTGATAGATAAACTCATTGTTTTCTTTAAAATACTCATGGCTTTTGGAAATCATCAAAATCAATAAAGTTGGGGTAATTATGATTCAATAATTTCTCAACAGAGGCTTTTGTTCGGATGAACCTGTCAAACTCCTCCCTTCGACCCGTTGCCCCGCCTTTGATGGGCTTTACTGGAGATTCTATGAGCGTCGAAGGGGAGATCGCCCTCCCTGTCATGGCTGGGACTCCTCCGCGTCAAAGTATGGTGGTCATAACTTTTCTGGTGGTCCGGGTCCCGTTGGCTTACAACGCTATCCTGGGAAGGCCGGGCTTGAATTTGCTGGATGTCATCATCTCCACCAAGAGATTGTTGGTGAGGTTTCCCACCGACGAAGGGATCAGAGAAATAAAGGGAGAGCAAAGCCCGCCACCGCTTTGCTGCCACTTATCTCCCAGTCCACTGGAGGCGGCATCGGTAGTAGCCTCTGAGCCACTTGACCCCCGAGAATTGGGAAGGAGAGGAGAGCCAGCCGAGCACCTCCTGACCTTCCCCTTGGGGGAGGACCCGATGAAGACCGTCCAGGTTGGAGCGCTGCTTCCGGAAGAGGCGCACGATCGGCTCCTCACCTTCTTACGTGCCAATGCCGACATCTTTGCATGGTCGTCATCAGACATGCCAGGCATCCCTGAGGAGATGATCACCCATTGGCTCAACCTCAAGCCAGAGTGCCGACCGGTCCGACAGAAGAAAAGGAGCTTTGCTCCGGACAGACAGAAAGCTATCGATGAGGAAGTCTGTAAGCTGGTGGCTGCATGCCACATTCGGGAAGTTCACTACCCCGAATGTTTGGCTAACGTTGTGATGGTCCGTAAGACTAATGGGTGTGCGTAGATTTCACCGACCTCAACAAAGCATGCCCCAAGGACAGCTTCCCGTTTCCTCGGATCGATCAACTAGTGGATGCTACATCCAGCCATGAGACCCTTAGTTTTATGGATGCCTTCTTCGGGTACAATCAAATCAGGATGAACCCGGTGGATGAGGAAGCTACCTCCTTCATAACTGAGAAGGGGTTGTACTGCTACAAGGTAATTTCGTTCGGACTAAAGAACACGGGGGCCACTTACCAAAAGCTAATGAACAAAGTCTTTGAAGACCAGATAGGATGCAACATGGAGGTGTATGTGGATGACATGCTGGCAAAAGTGTCCACGCCACCAGCCATATCGCCGACCTAACGAAGACCTTCGACAACCTTCACCGATACCAGATGAGGCTGAACCCACGCAAATGCGCCTTTGGGGTGACAGCCAGAAAGTTCTTGGGTTTCATGGTAACACGACGAGGAATCGAGGTGAACCCTGATAAAGTTCAAGCCATCTTGGACATGAGGTCTCCCACCAACAAGAAGGAAGTGCAGCGCCTGACGGGAAGGGTGGCAGCCTTAGCCATTTTCTGTCCAAGTCCACTGAGAGGTGTCTGCCTTTCTTTAAGGCGCTTTGCAGGGCCAATGGATTCGAATGGACAAAAGAGTGTCAGAAGGCCTTTGAGGGGCTGAAAGAATTCCTATCCACCCCGCCACTGCTGTCCAAGCCAATGGGTGGAGAAGAACTCCTTCTATACCTCGCAGCTTCTTCCGAAGCCGTCAGTTCCATGCTGGTCTGCATGGACACCAACGGCACACAAAAGTCGGTGTATTACACTAGCAAGGTTCTCCATGATGTGGAGACCAGGTACTCAAAGATTGAGAAGATTATCTTCGCATTGATCATGTCTGCCCAGCGCCTTCGACCATATTTTTAAGCTCATCCGATCATAGTGGTCACGGACCAACCTCTCAAGGCGATTCTCGCTCGCCCGGACACTTCGGGCCGATTGGTGAAGTGGGCTCTCAAGCTGGGGGAATTTGATCTATCTTTCCATCCCCGGTCAGCCATGAAATCCTAGGTCCTGGCAGATTTCTTGGTCGAATGCACCTGGGGCGAGGAGCAACCCGAAGAGGCCCCTGCAAACCCCTCGACTCCTAGAGCCAGAGAGGATGAATGGATCCTTCATGTGGATGGGGCATCAAATTCTCAAGGGAGCGGAGCGGGCCTCATCCTGGCCAACTCTGATGGAGTTGTAATCGAGTGCGCACTCCGCTTTCTCTTTCCAGCCACCAATAATCAAGCGGAGTATGAAGTCTACTATCAGGAATAAGATTAGCCCAAGAGCTCGGTGTGAAGCACCTTAGAGCATTCACTGACTCCCAGCTGGTCACTGGCCAAATCACAAGGGAGTATGAAGTGTGGGATCCTATCATGTCCCGCTACTTGAGCATGGTGCAGTTGCAAGCTTCTCTCTTAACCTATTTCAATGTTAGCTACATTTCTCGAGGGAAAAATGCTAGAGCAGACGCCTTGTCCCATCTTGCTACCTCAGCCGATGGATGTTGGGAAGAGCTTATATAGAGCACCTGGAAGCCCCAAGTATCGAAGCAACAGGAGAAGCCCTACCAGTTGAGCAAGAGCCTTCCTGGATGGATGCTTATATCCAGTACCTTACCAACGGTACCCTCCCTGAAGACTTGGCCGAGGCCAGGCAGCTCAAAAGAAGAACCCCGAAGTTTTTTATAATGGAAGGAAAACTCTATCGAAGGTCATTCTCATACCCAGTCCTCAGGTGCGTTGGCCCCATAGAAGCGGATTATATCCTGCGGGAGATACATGAAGGCATATGCGGAAGTCATCTGGGGGGCAGAGCTCTGGCGTACAAAGCCTTGCGGCAGGGATATTACTGGCTGACAATGAAGGAGGATGCGTCCGAGCTTGTCAAGAGGTGTGACAGTTGCCAATGCCATGCCAATATCCAACGCCAACCGACGTCCTAGCTGACCCCCCTGACTACACCTTGGCCCTTTGCCCAGTGGGGTATGGACATCCTGGGACCATTTCCTCCAGCCTTCGGTCAGCGCAAATTTCTATTGGTAGCTGTTGACCATTTCACCAAGTGGATCGAAGCTGAAGCACTCGCCAAGATCACCGAGGGCAAGGTGAGATCCTTCTTTTGAAAGTCTATAGTGTACCGGTTCGGGCTGCCGCACACCCTCGTCACTGATAACGGCCGACAGTTTGACAACGCGACCTTCCGGGAATTCTGTACTGGGCTGGGCATTCGTCAATGATTCACCTCTGTGGGGAACCCCCAGACCAATGGCGCAGCCGAATTGACCAATCGCATTATTCTCCAAAGACTCAGGGCCCAGCTAGATGAGTGTAAAGGACGTTGGGTGAAAGAGCTTGCCAGTGTATTGTGGGCCTACCACACAACGCCACGAGCCCCCATCGGGGAAACTCCTTGTAGCCTGGTTTTTGGGTCCGAGGTCGTCATTCCTGTGGAGATAGGTGTCCCCAGCCCCTAGAAAAAGTTATACAGCGAAGAGGACAACCCAAGTCAGCTGCGGGCTGACCTCGACCTAGTGGAAGAATTGCGAGACCAAGCGCGACTCCGTATGGCGGCCTTCCGTCAGCGGGCGGCCAGATACTACATTGCTCGTGTATGGTCTAAGACATTCCGCCCCAGAGACCTAGTCCTGCGATGAGCTGAAATATCGAAGCCGACGAAAGGAGGCAAGCTAGCACCAAAATGGGAAGGACTATCGTGTCATGGAGGTGCTTCATCACAGGGCATACAAAGTTGAGGGGCTAGACGGGAAACCTCTCCCCCGCACTTGGAACACAGACAACCTACGTCGGTACTATCAGTAATTTGCTAACTCCCTTAATTTGAACCTGCTTGCTAAAGTGCTATTCAAAGTATTCTCATTGCTATGTTTTCGAATGATCTTACTTCTCACTAAAGCCCGACTCCGCGTCGGCACCTTAAGCCCGGCTCCGCGTCGGCACTAAAGCCCGGCTCCGCATCGATACCTTAAGCCCGGCTCCGCGTCGGCACCTTAACCTTGGCTCCGCGTCGGCACTTAAAGCCCGGCTCCGTGTCGACACTAAAGCCCGGCTCCGCATCGACACCTTAAGCCTGGCTCCGCGTCGGCACTTAAAGCCCAGCTTTACGTCAGCACTAAAGCCCGACTCCGCGTTGGCACCTTAAGCCCGGCTCCGCGTCGACACTAAAGCCTGGCTCCGCGTCGGCACCTAAAGCCCTGCTCCGCATTGGCACTAAAGCCCGGCTCCGCGTCGGCACCTTAAGCCTGGCTCTGCGTGGGCACCTTAAGCCCGGCTCCGCGTCGGCACTTAAAGCTCGGCTCCGCGTCGGCACTAAAGCCCGGCTCCGTATTGGCACCTTAAGCCTGGCTCTGCGTCGACACTTAAAGCCCGGCTCCGCATCGGCACTAAAGCTTGGCTCCGTGTCGGCACCTTAAACCCGGCTCCGCATCGGCACTTAAAAGCCCGGCTCCGCATCGACACTAAAGCCCGGCTCCGCGTCGGCACCTTAAGCCCGGCTCCGCATCGGCACTTAAAGCCCGGCTCCGTGTCGGCACTTAAAGCCCGGCTCTGCGTCTGCACTAAAGCTCGGGTCTGCGTCGGCACCTTAAGCCCGGGTCCGCATCGGCACTTAAATCCCGGCTCCGCGTGGTACTAAAGCCCGGCTCCGCGTCGGCACTTAAAGCCCGGCTCCGCATTAGCACTTAAAGCCCGGCTCCACGTTGGCACCTTAAGCCCGGCTCCGCGTCGGCACTTAAAGCCCGGCTCCGCGTTGGCACCTTAAGCCCGGCTCCGCGTCGGTACTTAAAGCCCGGCTCCGCATCACCACTTAAAACCCGGCTCTGCGTCGGCACCTTAAGCCCGGCTCCGCGTCGGCACTTAAAGCCCGGCTCCGCGTCGGCACCTTAAGCCCGGCTCCGCATCAGCACTTAAAGCCTAGCTCCGCGTTGTCACTAAAGCCCGACTCCGCATCGGCACCTTAAGCCCGGCTCCGTGTCGGCACTAAAAGCCTGGCTCTGCATCGGCACTCTAAGCTTGGCTCCGCGTCGGCACTCTACTCAACCTTGTGTTGGCATTTAGTGACTCCGCGTCGGCACGAATGTGGTCCTACACTAGCGATTATTCGACCTTCGTGTCAGCAACTTAAACTGATCACATATCAGTTCTCTAATTGATTTTCTAACCATGTCCCTGGACAAAGAATCGTGTTGTAGTTCTTCGGCCATAGGTTTTTGGTTCGCATCAACTCATACACCAGAAGACTCGACTATGATCCAAGACATAAGTATTACGGATCAAGGGATTCATTAATAGCCAAAATTTACAAAATTGCTGATTTAAATCGGACTTGATGCAATACAATGAAAGTGAAAGAGACTAGGGATCACTCGGAGCTAAGTTGTCATCCTCGAGGAATTTGTCTGACTCCAACCCCTCGATCCCTTCGAGGCCGTAGAGCTTTTGGATCTTCTCCTTGCAGTCCTGGAAGCCGCCTTCGTATGCAAATGCTGTCAATTCGGCCAATTCCCTGCTAAAGGCACTAGACTTCCTGAAGTCTTCTACGGCCTCAGTGGCTCTCTTCTCCGCCTTGGAGGCTTTCTGCTCGGCCTCCATGACCTTCTTCTCGGCCTCCACAATCTTCTTCTCGGCCTTGGCGGTCTTCTTTTCGCTTCGGTCACCGCTACCTTCAGGTCTGCAATCTTGGCATTAGACTGGCATGCGATCTCCTCTGCATTCTCAGCCCTCTCTCGGCCACACCTATTTCAATGGTGGCGGAGTGTAATCGGTTCTTCAACATGTACACTTCTGACTCTGCCATCTCCAATTTTTCCTCTGCCATCCTTTGTTTTTCTTCGGCCACCTGAGCATTATCCAGCTCGTTGGCCGCCTGACGCTGGGCAATTTCCAGCACCTCTTCCGCCTTCTCGGCTCTTAGCCGGATGGCTTCGGCTTCGCCCCTTAGCGCCCGAGCCGTCTCTGCTCGGGTATCCTCCAGAGCCATCTCTGCCCTCTCTGTCCTAGCCCAGAATGCTTGCATCTCCTCCAACGATTGATCGAGAGCAGCATCGGCCTGGGCCCAAAGGTCCCTCATGGAAATCATGGAATTTAACGCCTGGGCAGAATGTCTAGGTTAGACGAAGAAAATAGTCTTAAAAAAAAGAAGAAGAGAAGAAAAAATTAAGAATAGAACAAAGCTTACCCAGAGATGTGCCACAGACGCCTCTCGGAAGAATGTGGCCCTCCCTTGATGTCGGAGAAATCCTTGCAGCTCAGGCACGGACGCCTGGTCCAATGTTCGCTCGGCCCAGTGACTCTAAGTGCCAGAATTGACTGGAAGGAAGGATCGACGCCACTCCCCTCCGCTAACTTGGGAGCCACGTGTGAGGACTCCGCCTCTGATTCTGCTCCCTCCGGCACCTCTGCTGGTGGGGGCGCCTTGGTTGTTTCCCCTTTGGGAGATAAGGCGGCTTCTGGAGTCGGCTTTGTAGTTGAATGGGCTAGCTCCGCTTCGACAGCTTCGGACGGGGGTGACGGTGCTTTAACAACTCGCTCCGGAGAAGGATCGAGCAGAATAATGGGAGGGGGAGCCGGTGCTGGTGAGGGCAAATCCTTTCCTCCCGCCTTGCTCCGCCCTAATTCCTCGCTGGCCTTGGCCCTTACCGCTTCATTCCTTATAGCCTCGTCGGCTTGGGCTCCTGCCGCCTCGCACCCGCGCGAGGGCTCCACGACCTCGGCCCTTCCAGCATCGGCCCTCCTGGTAATCTTGGCGATGGCCCTCCTCTCGGCAGGGGCTCCATTTCCCTTTGCTTTCTGCTTCCTTGTAACAGCTTGCCTGATCTCACGAAGTGACGGTGCCATTCCTATATCAAAAAATAAGAAGGAAGGGAGTTAAAAAAAAAAAAAAAGAAGAGAGGAAAGAGGTAAGTAATCAAGTGCTCACCATTGGATGGAATAAGGCCGGCGAGACAGAGGTTTTTTCGGTCATGAGCTGATTGCACCGAGGGATATCGACAGTCAGAAGCTGCCCAAATGCTATTCGATCCCTCGGAAGGATGGAAGAATCCCTATTGGCGTCGGTATTTGGTGTTCCCCAGTTTCCACTCACCCCTCGACATTGGCAAAAAAGAACTTATCTTTCCACCCTTTGATAGAGGTGGGAAGATACAATGTGAGGATCTTAGTGGGTCTAGGGGTAAAGGACCACCAACCCGCTTGCTTGCGGAGGGTATAGAAACTACGAAATAAGGAGATGCTAACTTCTATACCTTGCAGGTGACAAAGAGTCATAAAGCCGACGATGGTTCGGATGGAGTTAGGGACTAACTGGGAGGGTGTTAAAGAATATCTATCTAGAAGGTTGAGGATAAAAGGGTGAATGGGTAATCGAAGTCCCACCTTAAAGAAAGCTCCGTACAAGGCAACCCTTCCGGGATGAGAAGAGGTTACCCTGTCATTAGGAGCGGGGTAGGATAGACGTAGATTAGGAGGAAAATTGTACTTGGCTCCAAGGTTTACTATGTCTTGAGCAGACATAGTGGAGGCGGTTCATTCGGGGGACTCCTTGACAATGCTAGAGGGACCAGCGACGGTCGGACGGTGCCAGGGGGGAGGGGGGGCCCGTCCAACGGCCAGACGGTTTTTAACTACAGGATGTCCGGTCGTTCGCTGCCGTTCTAAGGAAGCATGGTCGGAAGATGAAGTGGTCCACTGAGTCAGTGAGGAAGCAGAAGGTTGGGAAGGAACAGGGGAACGATCCCCAGAATCAGAAATAGAGCAAGAAGGTGAAGAAGCCATGGGAACTAACCTGAAAAGCTCGAACCGGGATTGAAGGAGGAGGAGCACGGGGGGAACGGAAATAGGAGATAAACGGATACTTGCGGATTCAAGGTAGGAGGTTGCAACGTGAGAAAAGGTGAAGATTGAAGGATAAGGACGATCTTTTCCTTTTGTAACCCCATTTCAAATCATCCCGTGGTTGTTCGATCTGGCCATATGTCCGCTTTCCACTGGAAACCGCTTCGGCAGCCCCTCAGCGCGAGAAATGCGAAAAACACCGCCAATAAAGAGGTGGCGGTGACATTACCGTAATGATGACGCTCACCTTTTTACAACTTCTCGCCCGAGGAAAATCTTCCTCAATCCCAACAGCCTGAATGGACGAAATAATGGTATGGAGATCAGCCGCCTGGTGGATATTAACACCCATTTCGCTGGCAACTATACGTCCACCCATCTAAGGGGTAGGGGGCATCTGATATGGCTGATCACCTTCTATGGGCGGCATCATAACGCCTTGCGCAATTCTCGAAATCAAATGATGTGATAACTCATTTTTGGAATGTTGGAACTCTCGCCCCGGCATCCGGCACTGGCCTCTGGCTTCGGCCTCTGACTTCAACTCCAACCTCTGGCTTCAGCACTGGCCTGTGGCTCCGGCCACCAGCGTCAGCTCCGACATCCGGCACCGGCCTCTAGCTCTGGCCTTCAGCACCAGCTCCGGCCTCTGGCTTCAGCTCCAGCCTGTGGCTTCGGCACCAGCCAGTGGCTCCGGCCTCCAGCGTTGGCTCCGGCACCAGCCTGTAGCTCCGACCTCCAGCATCGGCTCCGACATCCGGCACCGGCCTCTGGCTCCAGCCTTCAGCTCCGACCTCTGGCTTCAGCCTCCAGCGTCGACTCCAGCATCCGGCTCCGGCCTCCAGCTCCGGCTTTCAGCTCCAGCCTCTGGCTTCGGCACCGGCCTGTGGCTCCGGCCTCCAGCGTCGGCTCCGGCCTCCAGCGTCGGCTCTGGCATTCGGCTCCAGCCTCCAGCTCCGACCTTTGGCTCCGGCCTCCAGCGTCGGCTCCGATATCCGGCTCTGGCCTCTAGCTCTGGCCTTTGGCTCCGACCTCCAACGTCGGCTCCGGCATCCGGCTCTGGCCTCCAGCTCCGGCCTTTGGCTCCAGCCTCTAGCTCCGGCCCCGGCCTCCGGCTCCGGCCTCCAGCTTCGGTATCTAGCTCCGGCCTCCGGCTTCGTCTCCGACTTTAACTTGGTGCCTTATTTTCCTAAGTACACTAAAGCCCACCTCAGGTATCGGACCCCGAGATTTGAGACATCCATTACCGCGTATCTCGCTCACCGAAATCACGGGCAAATACTAGCATGCCCCGCAGTTGCCGACATACACGGCGTCCATTAAGCAATGGCTCACGCACTTGCCATTCGTGGAAGCTCATCCTAACAAGGAAGATTCGACGGTTCCAACAGAACGAGAAAAAAGGAACCCCCTAGACAGGTATAAAAAAGAGGACCCCGAGCTCAGGACGGGAAATCCTCTCTTCTTCTCTCAAAAAGAAAAGACCCACACACAACACATTCCTGTTCTACAAGCTCACTGACTTGAGCATCGGAGGGTCCTCGTCGGAACCATCGGCCCGGGGATTTCTTGCAGGTTTTCGAAGGAAGAAGGCGACCTTTCGACCTCCTTGGAGGCCCCCGAAGATCTCAGCACGCCCAGCACTCATCACAAGTGACTTGGCAGCATCAGGAATCTCCATTCTGTCTTAGTTTGTCGTATCCCTTTTTATTTATATCCTTTTTCTAATTTCTGAATGCTGCTAGTTATTATTTTATATGATGCTGTACGTAAAATCCTTGCATGGAATCATATAGGAATCAAAAGGGGTGATTTGATTCTTGTCTTTGGTTGCTTCATATTTAAGATGAAGTGTGATGGAATTTAGCCCTTTACCTCTACAATTTTACTTGTCAGCCCTTTTTAATTTTCATAAAAATTAGCTATTTTAATGCTCACAGCACGTACGAATTTAATTACATACTCCCCCCCCCCCTCCCTTTTCCTAAAAAAAATACCAATGCACCACAAATCTATCATTAAGACTATAGATAGTTCAAGAAAATTTATAAGCTAACTTGATTAAATTCGATCTGATTTATATTTGAAAACTCATATATTAGATAGATTGGATCAGACTAAAAAATGAACACGATCTAAATTCTAAGTCAGCTTTGAATCTTATATTTTCAACTTAATCCAATCCAATATGTATAATATAAAAATATAACTTAGGTTAATAAAAATAATTCCCTTCCCAATTTGACTTGAACTAAATCCAATCTCTTACAAATCTTCTTTTTCCTCGCTTTAATTATTTTGCTAATTCATTGAATGAATTCTCACTTAAATTATTTCCTTTTTTTTATCTTAATAACTATATCTTATCATGTCTATATTTACTTAATTATGTTTTAACATTCATATTTTTTATTTATTTTGATAAATTTTTATTTATAATGCCTTCAACTATGCCAATATAGATTTTAAATAACATAATTTATGAATTTAACAATAATTAATTACTTGAACAAAATTAAAAGTAACATCCTTTTCTATTACGCAAGTCCTTTTATTTATTTCTAATAGTATCTATGATTAACTATTTTAACACCAAATTCATTGTAGCTACCATGAGTCCCAAATACTCTTAAAACTTAAATCTTGATTGCTTAATAAAAAGCAGGGGGAAATTATTATTCTTCAATTTTAGACTTTGAAAATGTACCTTTCAAGAATCAAACTAGAATTTCTATTTGGGTAGGCAAAGTAGTTTACCCACTGGCTCAATGGTAGTTTACATCAGTTAGGATTGGCTTTATAGGATAATATTTTTTTTTTCTGATATAGAATAATGGTTGAAAAAAAAATAGTACACTATGCGCGCCAGTCTTTTTGTCTGATACCACAGAGACGAGAGTTTCTGTGATGTTCGTTCCTATAATTGCATAATTGGCCTCTATACCAGATAATTGAATAGGTGAATAACTGCACAATAATTCTCAATGTATTTGTGCTGTATATATGTGTTATTTGTTTTGAATGGATAAGAGTTTATGATATTCAGCTTGGTTATAATACTTGATTTTCTTGATCATCAATAACTTTTTTTTTAAAAGAAAAATAAAGAGGTGAAGCCCATTCCAATTTCTCTTGATCATCAACGGTAATAAGGTTGGGAAACAATACCAGCCTTTGCCACATATATTCATTCATGTTCAACCTCCATTGGATTCCTCAGATACTGCCAAGTTTTATCAATTAATTATGGGTCGTGTGGCAGCCTTTCATTTGCTTTTCAGCCAAATTTTGCAGCGCTCTTGGGACATCGGACGGTGGACCATCTTCGCACGCAGCTACTTCCCTAACTCACCGGAGGCCAACTCTCTCGTTTTTTTTCTCTCTCGCTCTCTCAAAGCAGGCAACGAGCGAGTGAAATGAACACGCCGGCCGAACGGGACCGGCCTAGAGAAACTGGGACCAAGCGCCAACCCCAAAACCATATGCCACTGCTACACGTCAAATCCTCCCTAAGGCTTTTTGTGGCCTACCTGCCGTAAGCTCTCAGAGGCATGATGTCGACGCTTTCCTCCTATCACTGGCCCGCCTCCATGACCGGAAGGAAGTTCGATCAGCGGAGGAGGAAGACGACACCCGGCCGCAACACCAAACAGAGATCCATCTGACCTCCTACAACCCTCCTCTCATAGCAAACACTAATAAATTAAAGACCTTCACCATATCAAGAATATATAACTCTTCTTCTGGATTAATGCAAGCCAATTAATCCTGTGTCACAGTAATCTAGTTCGATGTCGTCCATCGTCTGTATGTTGCGCGGCAACAGATAATAGTAAAATATTTTGTAAAACAAAAAGAAAGAAAGAAAGAAAAAAGGATTGACTTAAAACGGGGTCATTTTTAAAGGGAAAAAAGAGAAAATTTTATATCCATTAATTTGGTTTATTTAATCACAGTTGAATCAGTGACAGCGATGAAAACAGAGCTCTTGACTTTCTTTGCTCCCTCGCTGCGGTCTGGACCACCGCAGCGGGCGTTAACCCTCGAGGAAGCCGGTCATCCGGAGGACGGAGTCGCGGACGCGGGCCAAATCCCGGCCCTTGAGCGTCCGCCCCTGCCCCAAGCACAGCGAGAAGGCCACGTTGCCTACCGTCCCGCTGCGGGACACCAGAACGTGCGGCGGGATCAGCTTCAGCTCCGCGGCCCCCTCCTCGTCCACCAAGCTCTTCCCGCACGCCTCCGCCCGGCCGCCCTCGGGATATCCACCGGCGCCGCCCGCTCGCCCCGCTCCCCCGTCGTCTTCGGCGACGCGTAGCCGTTGGACGCACCCGTCGTCGGACAGTCGTCGTTGTCCGGCCACATCACGTCCGCCTCGTAGAGCTCTTCCATCACCCCACCAATTATTTGTCTGAGTTCTCGTCGCTATATTGGGAGGAGCGGGGACGAAGGTGGGGAATTTATATAGGCTTCTAACGGTAACGGGGGCGCAAGCGTGGCGTCGGCTTGGGGGGCCCCGACCAATCTTCACTGGCCACGAGTCCTACGTGGCCACAGTTTTGAAGGAAAGGGAACAAATCCGAGGGCCCTTAAAAAAATATTTGGAAGTGCACGTATCGCATCTTAGACTACGTTACTAAGTTGTCACTAAAAAAATTTAAGATAGATTGGCCGGCCGTTTGTTTGAGAAGCTGAGACAGAGCTAGCCGTATCTTAAGCGTTAATTATATTAACACGAGGACGGGAGGAATAACATGCGGAAGAATTGAAGGGAGGTAAGATGAGGTGCTACCCGAACACTAAAATAGCCAAATTAATAGGAAAAAGGGGAGGAGCTTTTTTAATGGAGGAGGGTTGTTAATTAATAATAGGTCAGATGGAACCGTGGGGGTCATGTTCATTTGCGTCGAACTAAGCGACGACACGTATGTGTGTGAATCCAAGGGCTTCCTAGCTTTCAAATATTTTAATAAAGAAGAGCAAGAAGATCAGGAGGTAGAAGCAACAGGGAAGAAGATGAGAATTGAGAGGCGTCGCTCTCATGTTCATCCAGCTACTTTAGGGGTCGCTTCGCCGTACCACCTAATTATAGCGAAGCTTATCCGCAAGTTTAACGTGTACGACGGATACAAGGGGAGTAGGAAATCGGATGGGGCAAGGCTTTGATTCTGGTTTCTAGTTTGGTACCTACAAGCATTAACATTAACTTCGGTATGCCCAATTTAATTCACTAATATAAATTACCGGGTCCCTACTTGTTCCATCCATTAGGGGATAAGAATCAACTTCGCTAGCAAAAATTATCAGCAACGAGAGAGAGGTTGGGAAGATTGATGGATGACGCATGATTAATACGCTTTCTCGAACTGTGGATATGGTTTGGTTGGTCTGGGCTTTGACAAAGCTGGCATGTAGGCGATCCCGTCTTGCCACTTCATGCGGGATGGCAACGGCTGGCTTTGGACTCTCGCGCGGCGCGATGAGGCGAGGAGGAGAGATCCCTAAATATTCCATATGGATAAGTATTTGGAATCTCCATGATTGCGTCCTTTGGTTAATGTTTTCTTAAGTCTTGGTTAGTGTGCTACAATCAAAGCACGATGACCTATGCTTTTTGTTCTTATTCAAATATTTTATTTAGATTGATATGATAATCCGTTTATACTAAAAAAAAAAAACATAATATCCCGATTGATTAATTTGATATATCATCCATATGACCAAACTTTGAAGGGACGCGGTTTATGTTTTTTGAGCAATAAAAACTTTTATTCCATGATGGCCTGGCTGCAATTATAATAGAATATGCTATTCCATGGATATAATAAATTGCATAACCTTATCTTTTCATGTTGTACACTCTAAAATTATGAATTTTGAGTGGATGAAAAGTGTACTGAAAATTATGTATTCAAGAGATGAATCAAATTTATAAAAACATAGCAAAAGATAAAATATAAAATTTTCAAATACCCAAGATCCTTAGAAATAGATTTATTTAAACATAAATAAAATTTAAAATATTAGATCTATTGATATCTAAGTCCTTAATCGATGGAGAAAAGGATGAAGTCGGTGAATCATTTGCCACTAGCCGTCCGACCTTTAACGGTGATCCATGCCGAGAAGAATGGATGAAAACTTTCAAAGTATGAAGATGACATGAAGAGAGGAGTGCCAGTGCCTCTTGAATCCCTTTTTGAAGATCTTTCTGTAGATCTAAAAGATCTAATCTTTTTCTACAATATGAGAATAGGAAGAGAAAGAAACATGTTAATAGAGAGAGAAAGAGACGTCCCATTTCTTGAAAATTTTAATCCAAGGAAGAGGAAGAGACTTTCTTTCTCATGGCAACCTTAATCCAAGGAAGAGGAAGAGATTCCCCTTCTCATAGCAACCTTAATCCAAAGGAGAGGAAGAGACTCTCCTTCTCATGGTAACCTTAATTTAAGGAAGAGGAATAGACTCTCCTTCTCATGTCCCTAGCCAAGTCGACCGAGGCTTCATGGGCCGGGTCGCCCGTCTGAGCGCGCAGCCCATAGCGATCAGTGACCCGAGCCGAGCGGCAGACCAACTAACATCGTTCCGCATCCGACCGAGGCGCACCGCCTGACACCCATGCATCAACCAAGTGTCAAATCCTCAACCCTTGAAATTAGAAGTACATGCCCCAATCTGTGCGTGTTCACCATCCTATCGTAGAAATTCATCATGCCCCATCCATGAGCATGAATCATTCTTCACATGGCTGTGATTTTTCATCCATACCCGAATAATCAAAGCCGTTCATCACATGAAACAAGCCAAATTTATGTATCCAATTATTTGTTCATCATATGCGCAAATTATTTCTCCCTAAAATTTCGTCCGATGAATCATATCTATTATTATTTTATCTCCTTTAAATTGGGTCTTATCCAATTATTTAATTGGTTATCTTATCTGAATTAAATCTAATTTAATTCCTATTTTAATTCATCTAAAATTTTTCTTAAAGCGTGTGACCCATTTTAATTATTTTCGTCGTTCCTATTACGACGGTAATAGGCAGCTATTATGGCGAAAATAATTCATTGTAATAGGTTTTTATTTTAAATTTTTTTTATTTTGCATCTGTTACAATAATTTAATATAATATTAAAGCAACGATATTAGAAATAATTTTCTTCTTCAAAATTTTCAAACAAAATTAATAAAAATTTTTATTTATTTAAATAAAATCATCATATACAATGTTTTTAAAATATATAATTAAAAAAAATACATATACTATAGAGGTGAGGTCTGCTGAGATCTACTAGGACGAAATTCAGGCACTAGCTGTCGCATATAAGTAGTGAGCTCATCAGTCATCGCCTTTAGATCCTCGATGGTCTTCTGTTGCTGAGTGATGAGCTCTCGGCACTCATGTAGTTCATCCTTTAATTGTAAGTTTTTTGAAGATGAAGAACTACCTCTTGTTCTCGATGTATCCTTCGGTAGTGGACCCCATCCCATTTTATAACCAGATCTAGAGCCTAAAACCTTCTTAAAAATGACATCCTCATTGATTGGTTCTACTGTAGAGTCCTGTGAGAAAAGTTGCTCTACTAATTGTGCCTACAATGAAAAGAAAACAAATTCAATATGTTTAGTATAAAATATTACATTCAATAATATTATATTTTTAATTGATAAAACTTACATGGGTATCTTAAGTTCTTTCATTTATCCATTGATTCTTCTTTTTATCAAAATGAAAAGTATTTCAAAGATGAAGTTTTGATGGCTCCTCTCCCGTAACATAGAGAGAGAACTAGAACCTATGTATGATAATAAAGGATGGCAGCAGACTGGACTAGATGTCAAGATCAGTGATAGAAGCAGGAAAACAGATATGTGGAGGTTGCATGGTGAATGAAGCTGGACGTGAACAAGGTAATCTGTAAAGGCCACCACAGGTGGGGCTAATGTGCCGTCAAGAGTGTGGAGAAAGCAATATATGATTAGATTCGGTTTCATTCGAGGAATAACAATATGTGCCCTGCACTTGGTTTATTTAAGTGGAGAGCATTTGATGAATGATTTGGTCCCTGGTTTTCTAGTTAATTCGATGGGAAATTTATTGGCAGGCCTCTGGATTTCCAATCATTTAGTGATGAGGGCTTATTGAATAAAATCTATTACAAAACCTGATCTGATGCCGTTTGAATTTAGTGTGTATGCAACATGCACAAATGAGTATAAAAGAGAAGTGTGTATAAAGTGCATTGTGAGCCCCTGCTCCCTCCACGGATCCTCACCATGTGAGATCCGCCATTGTTGACAGAGGAAGAAGGCGTGCCGCCCCCTTCCTCCGCCATTGTTGACGGCCGTGGCAGGGAGGCGCCGCAACCAGTACGCGCCCCCTTCACATGGTCACAGGGGAGGGAATAACCCTCCCCTCGCCATGATTTAAGGAGGGGAGGAGCACCTATGCTCCTCCATTCTCCTCCTTTCCCACTGCCGGCCAAGGTAAGAGAGAGAGAGAGAATGAGAGAAAAATTAGAGAGAGAGAGAGGGATGGAACCAAGCTGGTTCACAGCTTGGTTCGGGCCCGGCAGAGTGGTCGTCGCCTCGCCGGGCCTAGGCGGCGGCCAGCGGCCCTCACCGGCGGCGGGCGACCGTTCGATGAGGGTCCGGCCGAGCCACCGGCACGGGTAACAGCCGCGGACGAGTGACGGGAGAGAACGAGAGAGACAGAGAGAAAGCAAGGGGGAGAGGAAAGGGAAGGAGTTCGGCCGCGGCGGCGGCCGGCTCCAGGCCGGTCGTCGGTGGCCGGGCCCCCCCTGGGGAGTGGCTGGTGGCGGCCCTGGCCCCCGGCACTATTTTTCCCCTCTTTCGGACGAAACAGTGGAGGCGGGGAAAAAAAATGGGTCGCAGGCCGGGTCGTTTAGGATTTGGGCCCTATTGGGCCATCTCGCGAGCCATTTTTGGGCTGCGATTTGAACCCCGTATTAGGTTAAAAATGGAAAAATAAAAATATGCTCCGGATCAGTGTTGATTCTAGTTCCTGGGGTATTTTTATTTTCTCATTTGGGCTTATGCATTTGGAGATATTCAAGCCCCAAGTTGGCCTTGGGATTAAACTTGGTAGAGTTAAAAGCTATTTTGATATGCTATTTTTGGGGACTAAAAATTGAGAAATTGATGCTGTAGGTACCCAGGTGCTTAAATAGCCGAATTACATTTTTGGATTAGCGCCAGAAGGTAAGTAAGTCATTTATCATAATTTTCATAAATTATTAAAATATAAAAATTATGTATTTAAATGCTATATTGTTATTATTGCATTATTTGAAAAATAAGAAAATAGGTTGGTATTATTATTTGCAAATGAGCATTTACTATGATTAGTTTATTATTTATTATATTTGTAAATAATTGGATATCTATGTGGACAACTGATCAATTGGCATGACTTTGAAATTGTTAAAGGTTTTATAAATATACATGTGTTTGACATGTTTAATTCACTGTAATTATGAAAAGTATATGGATTGCATTTTTGCAATGATACATGCTATTTGGCAAATGCGACATAAAAATGATATTTTGTGTATATGATAATATGTCCCACTATGGTTCGCTATGATATGCTATGATGTGATATGTTACATGACTCACTTGGCACCGGTACCCAACTCCATAGGGGGGTATATGGAGAACACACACCCAGAAGGTGTGCTGTGACAGGATATGACAATATTATGCCACGTAGCATCGGGACCCATCTCCATAGGGGGGTATATGGAGAACACACTCTTGGGGTGCGTTGTAGCCGGATATGGCAGGATGTGAGTTCATGACACTGGTTCCAGAACACTGACTCCCAGGGGATATTTATGGAGGATACACCCGAAAAGGGTGTTACACCCGAGGGGAGTGTTCTGTGTACATAATGTGTAGCCGTGGGACATTAGTATAAAAATGCATATTTACATGCTATTACAGTGGTACAGTGGTTTTATCCTGAAATTGTATATTCTTGAAATGCTATATATAGCAATAGCTTCCAAAATTATTTTGAGCATATGATGCATGTTTTGATAACATGGTAAAATGTATTTGAAACATGGAAGCTTGGCAGTTGTTTATTATGAAAATTTTGAGTAATTACATTATATTATAGTTGGCTTACTTATTGAGTGTGAGCTCATTTAAATCTCACAATATTTTTCAGAGCCACAGAATTGAAGAAGGGAATACAGGGTAGTTGGAGCGGCTATCAGAGTAACCTAGATCTAATACTTTGTTGTAACCCCATTAAATTATGTATTTTGGGCATGTAGCCTAAAACATATGATTATGGTTTGTATTAAGAACCATTTAAATTGGATGATATATAGTTATTACCCCTCCTTGTATTAAATGTTATATTTTGGGACGCCTTGCATGCCAGGCATGCGGCGAGTTGCCACCCCTAGATCCAATATAGGGTCTGGAGTGTGACAGCTTATGTGGTATCAGAGCCAGGTTTGACCTTAGGGACAAACACAAGATGACACTAGCTAGGCAAAACATTAGGATAACATTGGGAGGGTGATAATTGTTGACCCAATTATTAATTTTGATGATAAACAAAACTATTTGAGTATAACTCATGAAATTACTAATGATTTTGATTAAATATTTCAGTTTATAACTTGTTCAAATGATCAAAATCTCGAGAGAAATCAAGTTCGAAGCTCAATTCCAATGTCAAGGTAAGATTGCAGATATTAGAGCCGACACCTAGAATCACAAAGTCGACTCCGGAAAACAGCACGGACTAGAGTCGACACCTGGAACCTGTAGAGTCGACTCCAACAGAAAAATAGAAAGATGGTTTTTCGGGTCTCAAGTTAGAGTCGACCCCAGAAAAGTTAGAGTCGACTCCAGAAGCAAAATGTGTTGACTCCAGAAAAGTTAGAGCAGACTCCAAATCGGGCTGTTTGGGGATTTCAAGTTAGAGTCGACCCCAGGAAAGTCAGAGCCGACTCTAGATTGTCAGAATCAACTTTCAGATGTGTCAGAACGTCTCTAAACCTACTTTACTTTAAAACTCAACGGCTATTACCTTATTGTTCCTAATTTTTCTTCCACTTTGATTCTAACGGATAGTTTTTATCTATTCTTAGTATTGAAAGGATCTATAAAAGGATGATGAATATGACCGTTTAAAAAGAGAGAAAAACAAGAAAAATAGAGAAGAAAAAGAAGAGAAAAATCTGAGAGAAAATCAGAGAAAAAAAAAATCAAAGGAAAATTCGTATTGATTTCCTGAAAGAAAAGAGAGAAATTCCAAATCTTCACACTTTCATTTTGAGGAGATTTCCAAGTTCGAAGAAGCAAACGAGCAAGCCCTAGTTCCTGTTCTTCAACTGATCTTCCGAGCTTCAAAAGAATACTCAAGGAAGATCCATTCAAAAGCAAGAAAGAGGAGAAGAATCAAGCCATAGAAATCTGCAAATCAGGCTTTTATTTCTATCTCTTTGTTTGATTAGTTAACTTATTTTATTTGCTCATTTAAGGAGCAGTTATTGTATCAAACATTCTTATTCTTCTTATGAATTGAGTCAATCAGGTGATTGAATCAGTTGAGGCAGTTTGCCTTGTGCAAGCAGTTGCTTGTGTGTAAGGTTTTTGTGCTGGTGATCCTTGAAAACCAGTTGGGTTCGTTGTGCACCCGGGAAAATAATAAGTTTGAGTTGTGATCTTGTAAAACAACTCTGCTGTAATAAAGGTTGATTATAGTGTGGACCTAAGAGGTACTTGGGAGTGGACATAGGTGTAGGTACATCGAACCACTATAAAATTTCAGTGCTTGTCGTGCTTGTCTCTTTGTCTCTTCCTCTTCATCTTCTCCGTGCATATTTTATCTTAACTATTGCATATCTGTGATTTATTTTAAGTTGGAGGTTTTACTTCAAAAGTGTTTAAAATTTTTAAAAGACCCAATTCATCCCCCCTCTTGGGTTGCTATCTGGGACAACAATTGGTATTAGAGCTAGTGCTCATTTTTCCTTGATCTAACAATCAAGAGTTAAAGATCCAAATGGCAACTCAAGTTGGCTCAACCTTTTCTGAAGGACAATCTACAAATCATCTTCCTTTATTTAATGGTTCTAATTATTCTTATTGGAAAGCTAGAATGAAAATCTTCATTCAAGCACTTGACTATGATGTATGGAGTATTATAGTCAATGGACCTCACACACCCACTACAAGACTTAATGGCATGAAAATTCCTAAATCGGAAACGGAATGGGATGAACATGATAAGAAATTGGCACAACTAAATGCCAAGGCTATGAATATTTTGTACTGTTCTTTAGATGCAAATGAATTTAATCGTATATCTATTTGCATGTCTGCTAAAGAAATTTGGGATAAATTAGAGGTTACCCATAAGGGAACCAATCAGGTAAAGGAATCCAAGATTAACATGCTTGTTCATAAATATGAATTGTTTAAAATGGATGCATGTGAATATATTTCTGATATGTTTACAAGATTTACGAACATTGTTAATGGTTTAAAAAGCCTTGGTAAATCTTATGATAACTCTGATCTTGTGAGAAAGGTGTTACGTTCTTTGCCTAGGACATGGGAAGCTAAAGTCACTGCAATACAAGAGGCAAAAGATCTGAGCACCTTACCTCTAGAAGAACTTTTGGGATCCTTGATGACTCATGAGCTTCTAGTCAAGCAACATGTTAATGAGGATGAGTCAAAGAAGAAAAGGACTATGGCTCTCAAAATTTCAGAATGTAAGGAAGAATCCGATGAATCTAAAGATGACAGTGATGATGAGGACATGGCACTCATCATAAGGAAATTCAAGAGATTCATGAAGAAGAAGAAATTTGAAAAGAAAAAAACCCTTTGTTAGGAAAGATGAGGACAAAGGAAAAGAAAAGGAAATAATCTGCTTTGAATGCAAGAAACTGGGACATTTCAAATCTGAATGTCCTCAACTCAAAAAGGCCCCCCAGAGATTCAAAAAGAAGGCTATGATGGCTACCTAGAGTGATTCGAAAAGCTCAAGTTCCGAAGAAGATGAAAAGAAAGAAATAGCCAATCTTTGCTTCATAGCGGACAATGATGAGGTGAGTAAGTTTCCTAGATGATTTTACATTTGAAGAATTGCATAGTGCTTTTTATGAATTAATTGATGATTATGCAAATCTGAGCTCAAAAAATAAAGATTTGAAGAATCAAATGCAAAATCTATCTTTAGAAAATGAAAAGCATATTGTAGAAAATGAATTTCTAAAGAAAGAAAATGAAAATTTAAAAAATAAAGTTGATAGGCTTAAACCCATTGTTGACAAATTTACCTTAAGCTCTATCAAACTAAATATGATTTTGGATAATCAAAAGGTTATTTTTGATAAAGCCGGATTAGGATATAATCCACTTAAAAAGCAAAAATCTTTGAAAAATATTTTTGTACATGCTGAAAAATCATCAAATATTACTTGTTTTAAATGTGAAAACAAAGGACATAAATCATATACGTGTAAAACTCCACATGATAAAAGAAAGATGATTTGGGTTCCTAAAGGAACAGTATTTATTGCTTCTAACCATGAAGGACCCAAGAAAGCTTAGGTACCTAAAATTAAGAGATGAATATTTTGCAGGAGTGTCTTGCAGCCATTGGACTGAAAAGAAAATGGTATCTTGATAGTGGTTGCTCAAGACATATGACAGGTGACAAAGATCAATTCATCACTCTTGAGATAAAAAAGATGGAGTAGTTACTTTTGGTGATAATGGTCAAGGCCATATCATGGGCATTGGTAAGATTCAAATTACTCCATCTATCTATGTTGATAATGTATTATATGTTAATGGATTAAAGCATAACTTGATTAGTATTAGCTAGCTGTGTGATAAAGGTTTCAAAGTTTCTTTTGAAGCTTCTATTTGCACTGTCACTAATCCCATTGATAGTAGCATTATTCTTATTGAAAAACGTTATGGCAATGTATACTTAATTGATTTGAATAACCTATCCTCAAGTAATCATTGCCTAGTTGCTGATAATGCTAAGATGAATGAGATTGGATGGCTATGGCATCGTAGACTAGGTCATGCTAGCACACACTTAATTTCAAAATTGCTGAAAATGGATTTAGTTAAAGGTATTCCTAGCTTAGATTTTGAAAATAATCGAATCTGTGATGCATGTCAATTTGGTAAACAAACAATAAGTTCTTTCAAATCTAAGAATGTTGTTTCAACTACTAGGCCCCTTGAGCTACTGCACATGGACCTCTTTGGACTTACTAGAACCACTAGTCTAGGAAGAAAGAAGTATGGTCTTGTAATAGTAGATGATTACTCTAGATTCACTTGGGTAATGTTTTTGGCTCATAAATATGAGACTTTCTCAATATTCCTGAAATTTTTCAAGAAAGTCACAAATGAGAAAAATACTACCATAGTGTCTCTGAGAAGTGATCACGGAACTGAATTTGAAAATCACTTATTTAAAAAATTCTATTTTGAAAAAGGCATACATCATAATTTTTCTGCACTTAGAACACCTCAGCAAAATGGAGTTGTAGAGAGAAAAAATAGGACTCTAGAAGACATGGCCCGTACCATGCTATGTGAAAGCAAACTCCCTAAATACTTTTGGGCGGAAGCTATTAACACAGCATGTTACATCCTAAATAGAGCCTTAATCAGACCTATCCTTAAGAAAACACCCTATGAACTATGGCATGATAGGAAACCCAACTTAGGCTACTTTCATGCATTTGGTTGTAGATGCTTCATCCATAACAATGGTAAAGATAATCTTGGAAAGTTTGACGCTAAATCTGATGAAGGCATTTTCTTAGGATATTCAACATCTTAGCTGTTGGCCCAGATGGCAACCCAAGAGGGGGGGGGGGGGTGAATTGGGTTCTTAAAAATTTAAGACTTTTGAAATGTTTTAAACAAATTTACTTAAGATGTGCAAGTGAGAGAAATTAACTTAGAAGCAATGCACAAACAGAAATATAAGAGAGATAAAGTAAGAGACAAATGAGCATGAAAAACACAAGGTTTTATAGTGGTTCGGCGCAACCAGCACCTACGTCCACTCCCAAGATTCACTTGGGTCCACACTATAATCTTCCTAGATTACAGCCGAGTTGTTTTATAAGCTCACAACTCAAACTTGTTGTTTTCCCGGGATCACAACGAACCCAGCCGGTTTTACACGGGCTTACCAGCACAAAACCCAAACACAAGCTATACCAAGCTTGTACCGAGGTAAGACTACCTCCACTAGTTCAATCCCTCAGATTGAACTAAGCACAAATAATAGAAATGTGTTTGTTTAGTTACAATGCTCCTCAATGAGCAAATTAACAAAAATAAGAATAAAGTTTAGATAAGCCTGATTTGCAGTTGGTTGGCTTTGAGCTTTTCTTCTTTTCTTCAACTCCTTTGAGATGTAGAATCGGCCTCAGCACGGATTCTCCACAGAATGAGTGTTGGTGTTGATTTGGGCTTTTCCCCTTTTCTTTGAGTGGTGGAAATCACTTGAGATGCTCTTGGATTTCTTCTTAAGCTTCCGTGGATGGTAGAGCTTGAGCACAGATGGAGCTTCCTTTGATTTCACACTCTTTCTTTCACTCTATTTTGAATCACGGATTTTTTTCAACTAACGCTCTGTTTTTTAGATTTTTCCTTTCTTTTTCTTTGAAATAAATATCTCTCTCTATTGCTCTCTTTGATTTGAAAACAGCTTCTCTATTTATAGATTCTGCAAGAATATAGCCGTTAGAGACAAAGAAAAATAGCCGTTAATCAAAAACTAACCGTTGGAGCTGAGTTGGCATCCGTAAAAATTTCATCCAGATTTGCTGGAGTCGACTCATGCTTTTTTTGAGTCGGCTCGAGCTCGTCTTACCAAAAATAGAAATGTTTATAACAGTTAGGGGTCGACTCACCAAAAGTAAAGTGTCGACTCATGAAAGTCGGGAGTCGACTCATGAAAAGCTGGGGGTCGACTCGCGAAGTGCTCAGAAAAACACTCTTCTGGTGTCTGAGCAGAGTCGACTCGCACAGTCATGGAGTCGACTCGACAGAATCAGGGATCGACTCGACAAATTTTGTGGGTCAACTCGAGACAGATGCACATTTCTGTCACTGAGTGGAGTCGACTCTGAAACTCAAGAGTCGGCTCCGGAACGTATCAAAAATCAGAAACTTTTTTGATTGACATTAAAAACGTTCCAGATTCATTTTAATTCATTGTTTTGACTTGAATTCAATAAAATTGACATTAAGAATTAATTCAAGAACTATTCCAAAAACTCATTGAATAAAACATGAATTATAAAATTTCTTTTTGAAAGTTTAAACATTGAGCTTAAAGTTACTTTCAAAATTGATTAAAGTCAAACTTTAACATTCTCATTCATTGTTCAAAATAAATTTATTGCTCACTTAAATAAACTCATTATATCTTTTAATGAACTCAATGGCTTTTAGTAATCATCAAAATCAAAAGGATTGGGTCATATGATTTTTCAATAATCTTCCAATAATCTCCCCCTTTTTGATGATGACAAAAACATTGAGTTTATTCATGATTGAATAGTGTATTTATTTTGTTTTCATAGTTAGGCTTAGGCTCCCCCTGAATGAGGTAGCTCCCCCTATGAAACTTAAATAAATATCCCATTGTTTATCTCATTGATTACTTTGATTTTCTCAAATGTATTTACAATCATAAAACTATAAAACTCTCCCCCTTTTTTGTTATCAACAAAAAGGTAGAGAAGCATAAACATTCATTCAATCAAGATAAGATTTGACAATTTCATTCATTCATTGAAGGAAGGAAATACATTGAGTAATTAACATAGAGAATTCATTTCATCAAACGGTCTAATACATCAAGATGTTTAATACATTGATATCAAAACAAAAATTTCAGTACATAGCAAGGATTGAAAATCTAATATCTCAGAAATGAGTTCTAACAATCCTAGTTAAATGATCTACTATGTTCTTCATTCCCTCAGATTGGATTTTTACATAATCTTTTAACCTTTCATCGACAAAGGTGCAAGCAGTCAGAATCTTGTCTTGTAGCTCCGCATTGCACTTTGCATAAATATCTCCATCTCCGCATATATCTTTAAGTTCTTCAAATATATTTTAAGATCTCCACTTAAAGATACTGTTGAGAAATTATTGAAACATAATTGCCCCAACTTTATTGATTTTGATGATTTCCAAAAGCCATGAGTATTTTAAAGGAAACAATGAGTTTATGTATCAAATACCTTGAGCTTATTCTAAATGAAAGCAATGTACTAAATGTTTATATTCAATGAGTTCTTGAATCAATTAAAATAAAAAGAAGTTTTATACTTGAGATTATACTTGAGATTTCAAAAAGAATTCTTATACAACTCTTTTGATAATCAATAACTTAATGGAAAAAGTCTTGATGATCAAATCAGTTCTATTCAAGTCACATTTATATTTAAATTTATTTGGGACGAGTTTTAAATCTATCAGAACATTTTTCTGAATTTTGTATCGCTCTCGAGCCGACTCAAGGGTTTCCGAGTCGACTCCCCAAATAGCTGTTTTTCAATGTTGTCCTGAGTCGACACTTGAGTTTTCAAGAGTCGACCCCTGAACCTTCGCGAGCCGACTCAAGACTGTGCGAGCCGACTCGACTCAGACGGTAGAAAGGCTCATTTTTGAGCATTTCTCGAGTCGACTCCCCGCATATCGCGAGTCGACCCCTGAAAGTTAGGCGTTTCTGGAATGGACTGTGCGAGCCGACTCCCATAAAGCTCGAGCCGACTCCACGAATCTGGACGCGATTTTTCACGATGACACATCAGCTCCAACGGTAAGATTTTCAAATAACGGCTATTTTTCCTTGTCTCTAACGGATATATTTTTGCAGATTCTATAAATAGAGGAGCTCTTTTCAAATCAAAAAATCAAGAAAAAAAATCAAAAAGAGAGAAAAGAATATCTTTTGAAAAGAGGGAAAAACAGAGCATATTGGAAAAATCATCTAGCTCAAAGGAGAGTGATTCAAAAGGAGTGAAATCCAAGTGGAAGTTTCGTCTGCTCCTTCTCATCAATCCACAAGAGTCAAAAGAAAATCCACAAGCATTTCAAAGGTCAAATCGGAGGATTTTCAAAAGAGGAAAAAGCTTCATCTCAACTCCAAAGACTTCAACGGTCAAGAATCTTGCTGAGGCGTGATTCAACGTTTCAAGAGGAGTTAAAGAGAAGAAGGAAGAAAGCCAAAGCCACTACCATCTGCAATACAATCAGGCTTTTCTAACCTTTATTTTTGTACTTCATTTGTATATTTGCTCAAGGGGAGCATTTCATTATTCAAACACTTTTTATCTTATTGTTTGCTGATTCAATCAGTGGATTGAATCAGTGGAGGTTGGTATACCTCGTTACAAGCCGGAGTGCTTGTGTTGGGTTAGTTGTGAGCCCGTGAAAAACAACGTGTAGGGTTTTGTGCTGGTAAGCCCGAGTTAAAACCAGCTGGGTTCGTTGTGCACCCGGAAAACAACAAGTTTGAGTTGTGAGCTTGGAAAACAACTCGGCTGTAATCTAGAGAGATTATAGTGTGGACCCAAGTGAATCTTGGGAGTGGACGTAGGTGTTGATTGCACCGAACCACTATAAAATTATCTTGTGTTTGCCGTGCCATATTTTCTCTTTCTCTATCTCTCTTTATTTGCTTGTGTATTGATTTTAGTTAGCCTCTCACTTGCACATCTTGCTAACTAATCAACTAAAGTTAAAAAGTCTTAAATTTTTAAGAACCCAATTCACCCCCCCCCCTCTTGGGTTGCCATCTGGGCCAACAATTGGTATCAGAGCAAGTGCTCATTTAGAATTTGATCTCACGATCAAGGGCTAAAGATCCATATGGCAACACAAATTGGTTCATGTTTTGCTGAAGGTCATTCTACGAATCGACCTCCTTTATTTAATGGAACCAACTATTCATATTGGAAAGCTAGAATGAGAATATTCATTCAAGCTTCTGACTATGAATTGTGGGGAGTAATAATAATGGACCTAGTACACCCACACACCTTATTGATGGCACTATTGTTCCTAAGCCCGAAAGGGATTGGAATGATAATGATAGGAGAATGGCACAACTAAATGCTAAAGCCATTAATATTTTATATTGTTCCTTAGACTCAAATGAATTCAACCGAATCTCAACTTGTAATTCCGCAAAAGAAATTTGGGATAGGTTGGAAATAACACATGAAGGAACAAACCAAGTAAAAGAATCAAAAATAAATATTTTGGTTCATAAATATGAATTGTTTACAATGGAACAAACTGAAACCATCACATGCATGTTCACTAGATTCACTGATATTGTGAATGGTTTAAAAAGTCTTGGTAGAATTTATTCTAATGCTGATCTTGTGCGCAAAATTCTTAGGTCACTACCAAGATCGTGGGAAGCAAAGTCACTGCTATCCAAGAAGCAAAGGACCTCAATGCATTACCTTTAGAGGAGCTTCTAGGATCCTTAATGACCCACGAGTTAACAATGAAGCAGCATGTTGAGGAGGAACAAAAAGAAGAAAACACTTGCCCTCAAGACTGCAGAAATGGAAGAGAGCAGCAGTGAAAGTAATGATGAAGATGATGAGGAAACTGCTCTCTTGGCCAAAAATTCAGAAAGTTTATGAGAAAAAGGCCCTTCCATAAAAAGAAATTTGGAGCAAGAATTGAAGGAGAAAAGGATAAGAAAAGGACAAGGAGAAAGAAAAAGAAAAGAGCCCTTAGTATGTTATGAGTGCAAAAAGCCAGGGCACTTTAGATATGATTGTCCTTTACTGAAGGCCTACAAGAAAAAGAAAAAGCATACATGGCAACTTGGACTGATAGTGAAGAGTCTTCTTCCGAAGAAGAACAAAAAGAAGTTGCCAATATCTGCTTCATGGCCAACGACGACGACAACGACAATGAGGTAAGTTCTGAAAACTCAAATGATGATTTACATTTGATGAAATGTTTGAGGCTTTCAATGAACTTATGATTGATTTTAAATCCTTGAAAAAGAAGTATAAGTTTTTGAAAAATGACATTAGCTTAGCTAAAAGTAAAAATGAATTAGCTTTAGAAGTTAAGAACTTAACTAATGAAAAAGAAGAACTTAGCAAAGAAAGAGATAATCTTAATCAAGAAATAGATTTGTTAAAATCTGAAACTAAAAACTCAACAAAGATTTAAAAGATCAATTAGAAACTTTAGCTTTAGAAAAGAACAGCAAGTTAAAGAAAATGACTCTCTTAAGAAAGATGTTAAAAAATATAAAGACATTGTTGAGAAATTCACTTTAAGTTCAACTAAACTTAACATGATCTTAGATAGTCAAAAAGCTGTTTTTGACAAAGCAGGTTTAGGATATAACACATTAAGGAAACAAAAATCTTAAAGAATATTTTTATAAAAGCCAACCAAAGTAATATAACTTGTTTCAAATGTAATGAAAAAGGTCATAAATCATTTGAATGCAAAACGTTAAATAATAACAACAAGTTAAATGTTAAAGCTAAGAAAATATGGGTTCCGAAAGGAACAATTTTTGTTGCTGCTAACCATGAAGGACCCAAGAAAGCTTGGGTACCTAAACATAAAGTTTAAATTATGTTGCAGGAATGTCTTGTAGCCAAAAGATCAAAGAAAAAGTGGTACCTTGATAGTGGCTGCTCAAGACATATGACGGGTGACAAAGATGAATTCATCACCCTAGAAGAAAAGAAAGGTGGAGTTGTTACGTTTGGCGATAACGGTAAAGGTCAAATTATGGGCCTTGGTAAAGTTCGTATAACTCCATCTACATTTATTGATAATGTACTTTATGTTGATGGTTTGAAGCATAATCTAATAAGTATAAGTCAATTATGTGATAAAAACTTTAATGTTTCATTTAAATCTTCTGTATGCACTGTAACTAATTCTATTGATGATAGCATTGTATTTACTGGTTATAGACATGGCAATGTTTACTTGGTTGATTTAGAAAAATTATCTTTGAGTGATCATTGCTTAATTGCTGACAATGCTAACATAAATGAAATTAGTTGGTTGTGGCATCGTAGATTAGGTCATGCAAGCACACACCTTATTTCAAAACTAATTAAAATGGATTTAGTTAAAGGATTACCTAAACTAGATTTTGAAAATAATAAAATATGTGATGCATGTCAATTTGGAAAACAAACTAGAAGTTCTTTCAAATCTAAAAACATTGTTTCAACTTCTAGGGCACTAGAGCTACTTCACATGGATCTTTTCGGACCAACTAGAACCACAAGTCTAGGAGGAAAGAAATATGGTCTAGTGATTGTAGATGATTATTCTAGATATACTTGGGTAATGTTTTTAGCTCACAAAGATGAGACTTTCTCGATATTCCTGAAATTCTTCAAGAAAGTCACAAATGAGAAAAACACTACTATAGTATCTCTAAGAAGTGATCATGGAACAGAATTTGAAAATCACTTATTTGAAAGTTTTTGTTCTGAAAATGGAATTAATCATAATTTTTCAGCCCCTAGGACTCCACAGCAAAATGGTGTAGTTGAAAGGAAAAATAGGACTCTAGAAGACATGGCCCGTACCATGCTATGCGAAAGCAACTTACCAAAGTATTTTTGGGCGGAAGCAATTAACACAGCATGTTACATCTTAAATAGAGCTTTAATAAGACCAATATTAAAGAAAACACCTTATGAATTATGGAATGAAAGAAAACCAAATATAAAATACTTTCATGCATTTGGATGTAAATGTTTCATTCATAATAATGGTAAAAACAACTTAGGAAAATTTGATGCTAAATCTGATGAAGGAATTTTTCTAGGTTATTCAACAACTAGTAAGGCATATAGAATCTTTAACAAGAAAACCTTAGTAGTTGAAGAATCCATTCATGTAGTTTTTGATGAATCTTTAGCAACTGGATCTGAAAAGATTGATGATGAGGAAGATACAAACATAATTGAAAAAGATCTTGAAAAACTTAATATTGAAGTATCTTCTGATCATGAACAAGAAGCTAAAGATGATGATTCACATAAGGACGATGATGTCAATATTGATCATAATGATATAGATCTTCCAAGAGACTGGAGATATGCTCATAGTCATCCTAAGGAATTGATTATAGGCGATCCATCTCAAGGAATAAGAACTAGATCATATATGAGAAATATTAGTAATCATCTTGCATTTGTATCACAAATTGAACCTAAAACTATAGAAGAAGCTGAAAAAGATAATAATTGGATGTTAGCAATGCAAGAAGAACTAAATCAATTTAGAAATAATGTTTGGACTTTAGTTGAAAGACCTAAAAATCATTCAGTAATAGGATCAAAATGGGTTTTTAGAAATAAACTAGATGAAAATGGCATAGTAATTAGAAACAAAGCTAGATTGGTTGCTAAAGGATATAATCAAGAGGAAGGTATTGATTTTGATGAAACCTTTGCACCTGTAGCTAGATTAGAAGCCATTAGGCTATTACTTGCATTTGCATGTCATATGAATTTTAACTTATTTCAAATGGATGTAAAAAGCGCATTTTTAAATGGATTTATAAATGAAGAAGTTTATGTAGAACAACCACCAGGTTTTGAAGATCACGAATTTTCAAATCACGTTTTTAAATTGCACAAAGCTTTATATGGTTTGAAACAAGCACCTAGAGCTTGGTATGATAGGTTAAGTAAATTCTTAATAGAAAATGATTTTACAAGAGGAAATGTTGATAAAACTTTGTTTTTGAAAAGAAAAAGTAAAGATTTACTTGTAGTACAATATACGTAGATGACATTATTTTTGGTGCTACTAACGATTCTCTTTGTCAAGAATTTGCAAAGTTGATGCAGGGAGAATTCGAGATGAGCATGATGGGAGAACTCAACTTCTTCCTTGGACTCCAGATCAAACAAGCAAGAGGGAATCTTTATCAACCAAACCAAATACACAAGAGAACTACTCAAAAAGTTTGGTATGGAAACAATGAAACCCCTCGGAACTCCAATGAGTCCTTCATGCAAGCTGGACAAAGATGAAGAAGGTAAAAAGGTTGATCAAAAGTATTATCGAGGTATTATCGGATCCCTTCTTTATTTAACAGCAAGTAGACCAGATATTATGTTTTCAGTATGTTTATGTGCTAGATTTCAATCTGAACCTAAAGAATCACATTTAATAGCTGTTAAAAGAATTTTAAGATATCTAAATGGAACAAAAAATGTAGGTTTATGGTATTCTAGAGACTCACATTAAACCTAATTGCATATTCAGATTCTGATTATGCTGGATGTAAATTAGATAGAAAAAGCACAAGTGGTGCATGCCATTTCTTAGGAAGTAACTTAATCACATGGTTTAGCAAAAAGCAAAATTCAGTTGCATTATCAACTACTGAAGCTGAATATGTAGCAGCTGGAAGTTGCTGTGCGCAAATCCTATGGATTAAGCGACAACTTGAAGACTATGGTATCACACTTGATAAAACACCCATAAGATGTGATAACACTAGCGCAATCAATTTAACTAAAAATCCAATTCAACACTCAAGAACAAAACACATAGAAATTAGATATCATTTTATAAGGGAACATGTAGCTAATGATGAAATTTGTTTAGATTATGTAAACACTGAAGAACAATTAGCTGACATCTTTACAAAACCTTTAATGAAGAAAGATTTTGTTATCTTAGAGGAGAGTTAGGAATTTGTAATCCTTTTGAATAAATTTTGAAACCTCTAAGGAAATATATCTAGAGTTCTTTCAATTCTCAAAATCTTAAGGAAATTTATCTAGAACTCATATCAATTTGATCTCTCAAAATCCATGATTTTTAATCATACTCAAAGATCAAATTCCGGACTCATTTCAGAAATTTTGTTTTTTCTCTGAAATGGTCTCGGAGCCGACTCGAGAGTATCGGAGTCGACTCGAGTTTCTGCTGAAACTCAGGAGTCGACCCCTTCTCTGAGCGAGTCGACTCGAGATCGTGTCGTGCTCTGTGACTTACCCGAGCCGACTCACGCTTTGCGCGAGTCGACTCGACGTGGTCCCAAATTTTATTAGGGCACGAGTCGACCCACGATCATTCTAATCATTCCAAATCCTCTCAAACCCTCCAAAACCCTCCAAACCTTCCAAAATCTTCCAAAATCCTTAAACAATCATTCCAGATCAATGGCACCCAAAACCCGTGGAGCTAGTAGTAGCGCCGGGATGAAGAGGAAGAAGACCGTGCGACGACCCGTCGCGAGCCGACTCCGGATTCTTCTCTGCTTCCTCTTGATTCTCCTGCTCCTGCTGCCACTACTCCTCAGGTAGATCATCTTGCAGTAGAGTCATTACACAGGAAGAAGGTTGATTTTGAATTATTTGAGAATGAGGGATTCTTGTTGGGTAGACAGTTAATTGAGATGGGATTTGAGAAAATATGTTCCTTGGACTGTCCCACTACCCTGCTTTAGTTAAAGAGTTTTAAAAATTTGACTAGAGGAGACATGGCTTGTAGCAATGTGAGAGGATTGGTCTGAATTCACTGATTCTATCTAGATTATTGGATTACCCTTGTCTGGACCTTCCACTTTTGCCCCAGAGATAGATCCCAGCCCTCACAAGATTATTGAACAGAAATTTTGAGGATTTGAAGAAGTTTTGCTAATCAGCTGCCTTTGGATTGAGATTCATAACATCTGCAGCAGGATTCTTTTCCCAAGACGGCAGATTTGACTATTTCTGAGAGAGATATTTTGTTATGGATGCTGTAGTTTCAGGCAAGCCATCAATCTTACCCATGATTTATGGTACATAGCAGATTGTGGGGAAAAGGAAATCCTAGTCTTGCCCTATGGCATGATCTTACTAAGTTATTCAAAGCCAAGGGATTGTTTAGTGATAGTGAGCCCAAAGAATTTAAGACATACTGATTTTATTCATTGGCCACTATTCATCGATGGGTTTCAAGAAAGAATGGAATTGGGAAAGAAAAAGTCAAGAAGATAGAGCTGAGGGACAGAGTTGAGACATTCTGAGGTCAGACCTTCTGTTGCTGGACCTCTGAGGCCCCTGCTGCTCAGACTTCATCTTCTTCTGTTTTTCAGATGACAGTTATGTCAACTTAGCTTTTTGCAGAATTTGATAATCAAAAAAGATGAAATTTTGAGAGAAGATTAGAGAATTAAAGGAAGACA